>CAJUYI010002938.1:0-26952 GCA_910591695.1 Galerucella pusilla | reverse complement strand
CCCCTATCCTCTGGCCTATATGTAGTTATAGGAAAACATTTGAAAATTCCGTAACGCGAAACAAAGAAATAAAATATACGATAAACATGATTGTGTTTTTGTGGTAGCAAAAAGGATAACTACGTTGTGATTCGAACGAAAACGTGTCTCTGGCTGTTGTTTTGGTAATTTAATTCATTCAAAATACGACGTTTAGATTTCTGCATATTGAGAAGGGTATATTTTTTGAGAGCATGTGGTATATTTTTAATATAGTCATCGCTTCAGCTTTTTTTTGTGACCTTCTTCGCCAATTTCAATAAACCTATACATAAAGGACGAACATCCATTTTACTTTTTTGAAATTCAGGAATCAACTCTTTAGAATCAACATTATTCTTCGTACGTTTTAGGTTAAGAGCCTTTAGTATTTTTCTTCTTCATAATATCCAGATTTCCATCTTTTTTTCAACATATGAATGATGGATTTTTAGAGTGGGCTAGTTATATACTTAAACCAACAAGCTGTGAGTACTTTTTCAGTTCCATATTATCTGACAATTCCGAAGTATTCACGAGCTGAATATCCGTCTATACAGGTTTAACGTCAAATCCGACATTGAAAAGAAAATGCAGGCTCTAAAGAAACTCCACGTTATTTTAATCCGTGCTAACAAAAGATGTATAAATCATCGTACATGAATAGCCGTAGGAAAATTGGCATTCCTCAGTATCGGCTAGGCTTATATTTTACTACATAATTCAGATTATACTAGCTGGCCCATGAGCACATACCAAAAACAGTTGCAAAAAAAAACATAGTAAAGTCTGTTCATACTTATAGTGAAAGGACTTACATATCAAAAAATGACCCGTGCAAAATATGAAATTGAAATGTGTCCGTGTTTCACTTGAATGCGCAGTATGTATTAATTTTTCCAGGAGTAGGGTGAAAATCTCCAATAAACCTTGGCAGGCATTGTTGATGGGCTTGCCTCAACGTTCTAAGCCACAATGCCGCCGCGTGTCGAAGTCTCCACAAACCTATTAAAAACTCTTCCGTTCGAGGGTTTTGTAGAATCGAATATGAAAGCGCTCTCTTGTTGCCTAGCCCCATCGGCACCCATTTCCAGGATTCCTCCGATGTGCAGGACACAAGAATATTGTGTGCTCTGTGGTGCCTTCTACTTCCTCGCACAGTCAGCAATTATAGCTGTTGTGTCCACGTCCTCTCCTATTAAGGAATTCTCTGAAGCACCCATGCCTGTGTCAGGCGATACTTCATCTCCCGTGTTCTCTGAAGAACCATTCTTCGACCTTCGGTGTGAGTTCGTAGATCCATTCGCCCTTTATGGATGAGTCCCATTCCTCTTAGAATTTCTTAACAGCCTTTCTTCTCGTATACGGGCTTTATTACTTTAGGGCAGTTCCATTCACCTTCGCTGTAGTATTTTCTGTTCGTACCAAACTTTGCTTCTTCCAAGGGGCGTAGCTGCCAAAACGCTTGCGGCTTCTCTTGACCGCCATCCGCTCATCATGCGGAGGTTCGTCGTTGGTTGGATCGCACCCATATGTACACCCCAGGTCACCACCCCATACAATTGTATTGAGACTACGACGGTTGATAGCGGCTTTCTACGTACTGCTCACGGGCCTCCTATGGTCGGTATGAGTCCAGTTAGTGTTAGTTGTTAGTGTTGTTTGAAGGACCATCCATGTCCAGCCAGATTCCCAAGTATGTATATATGTATTGGAGTGATATTCACTGAGACCTTATGTATCCTTATTTCACTCAGTCCCAGAGACTAGTAGCTTCTTCAGACCTATTTACCGTTAGAGTTTTGAAACAGGATTGAGTTTGGGTAAGTGCCCCTTCTCCAATCAGTAGTGTTCTAGGCTCAACACCATAAGATTCTGAGTTGCCAAGGAATCTTAATTTTTGTGGATGGGAATTTCCTTTTCCATTTCACAGAATCTACATTCTGCTTTCTCCACTATCCCAAGCTTTTCAAGGTCAGTGCCTCTCGGCAGACCTGTTGAAACTCTTCATGAATTTTGGCCTGGGCACTTCTGTTCCCACCTTTGATCATATGAGGCCCACTAAATATTTCCAACACTCAGATATCTTCTCTTTCCTCTGCGATGCCTATTTTTCCCAATATTCAATCGACTTTCGGCCCCCGAGAGAGTGCTATTCCATTTCCTTTTATTCCAGTAGGTCCTAATATCCACTCATAGACCATCGATTATATTTTGAAGTTCCAAGTTTTTGAGGTCTACTCACACAGTAGATAATATCCGTGTGTGGAGTAAAATGGATATTTTTGTATGACATTCTCACGATATTATGGAATGGGATCCACTGAGGTACATGCTCTAGGAAAGGTTCAATTGAGGACTACTACTACTAAATGTGCAGGCGAGCCTTGTCCTAGACAAAATCAAGCCAAGGCTCCGGCACTGAGGCCACTGGCGGGCCCATTGTGCCATCCCTGCTACCTAGACATCCATGGAGCCGAGCCCTTCAATAAAGGCCACAACCTTTTTCAATGGATGTCTGCTTGTGTCTTCAGGGGCCATAACAGGGACTCCGATGATTCGCCTGCGTAGTACAGCCCAGTGTGGACATTCTAAGAGAACATGGACTAACGTTTCGTCAGTCATGCCGCAACCCCTGCATAGGGAACTTTCCTCTACTCCTAAGTTGTGGAGGTGTTTCCTCATACATCAGTGCCCTGTTAGGAGTCCTGCTATCTTCCTTAGCCTACACCTTGGTAGTTCAGTAGCTGCCCTAGCGTGTCCATCAGTCCATCCCTTCAGTAGAAGCTTGGATTGTCTAGGACCCTGCAGAGCATTCCAATGAGCGAGGTGCTGATTCCTCAGCCACTTCTTCATCTCCTTGCGTATTTTCAGTTTTGTTAGGCCCAGGGTCGGGCCCGGGCCGCAGAAAGGAGCTGCCGCTCCTTCCGCAGATAGTGCATCCGCCATCTCGATGCCTTCAAAACCAGAGTGGGCTGGAATCCATTCTAGCCGCACCACGTTCCGCCTTGAAAGTTGAAAGATTAGCAAGTCGTTCTCGACATTCGTTAGCCTGTCCTGAATAGCTGGTATACCCACTCAGGGCTTTAATTGATGCCTGACTGTCGGAGTATATGGTTATGCGTCGATCCACATAACCTCTGTCTAGGTTTATCTGCTCACATTCCAAGATAGCATATATCGCGGCCTGATATGCACATACACCATCACCCAATGGTACACAAACCTGTGTTATGGGTTCCTGGAGTAAATTCCAGCCCCTGCTCTATCACCGGAACATGAGCCATATGTGTACCAGACGGTCCCTTTAGGCTGTGTATTCCTCTCTTTTTCCCAGGACTCTCTATCCCGGATCATGGTCCTGTATGGGGTAGAGGAGTAGTACTTACGCAGGCATTCATCAGCCGCTCGAGCCAGAACTGGAATATCTTCCAGGAGCCGGAGCTTCTTGACGTGCCTGCACTCTTCTCCTCTTCGCACGTATCCCAGCCGTTTCAAGCGCAGGAAAGCCCTCCCCGCCTCAGCCTCGATCACATGGTGAAGAGGCCGAAGACCAAGGATCACTTTCATCGCAACAGTTGGTGTGAATTGAGCACTTTTTTGCTTGTTATGGAAATGTTGTCCATTAAACCTGTTTGGTGTTTCTTTTTTTTAATATCATTGTTGTTCTTTTGAAATATGTCTTGAATAGTTTTGCGATTTTTTTATTGAAGTGTGTATTCATTAACATCAATCACAACATTCACCACAATAAATCATAGGAGAACCTGGATAAAAACATGATACTATCCTGATAAGGCAGGTAATCGATTATTGGAAACTTCTCTTTTTATTATTGTCACCCAAGTTTGATTACATTCGGCTGAAATAATAGCTACATATTTTTTGCATTCAGTTGTACTAAAGCACTTCTTTTGATTTCTATTCTTCAGCTATTGGCCCCATCAATATAATGTACACATAATCTCATTGAATATGACTTGACTTGAAGAGCTCCCTGAATTAAATATACTTTTTATATTCATTTCTTCGGTTTTTCAATGGTATAAATGTATCACCTATATAAAATATGTCTGGTACTCAGAATATTTGATATATTATACAGTTTCTTGGAGACCTTTTTTTCATTTTGGGTTTGATTTTTGTTAGTTCTAAGTTGTGCCAGCTGGCAATATAATCGTTCTTGGTTTCGTTCCCGTAAGTGCTGTATTTGTTTTACATTCCAATTGTTTATAGTATAGTTCTTGGGACTGCTTATACAAACTGCACCTTCTGGAAGGAATAATAAAGTTGATGTGGACACAGGGTAGGGGCACTTTGGACACGCGAGGGTGATGCCACAAAGAGAGTCCCATCAGTACTAAAACTGCTAATTTAATGAGAACCAGAATAAAAAGTGTAACGCCGTTAGTGGTAGTTGCATTATACTTCCACATTTTTCAGCGCTGATAAACTAACCTAACCTAACGTTTCACGACCAGTATGTTTTATTTATGTTTACGACGTGTATCGTAAGCTAGTCCAGTTTTTTTTAACTATTTTGCTTATTTGTGCGTGTGTGTGTATTCGTAGTTGGTTTTTATTGTTTATAGTGGGATATTTACATTAAGAGACAATGTCGAGAATATGTCTTGTGAAATACTGTAACGTGAGGTGCACCCAGTAAGACATAATATAAAAGCAGTTATTCTTCCATGCAGCTATAAAGAACAACATTAAGTTAACTGGAAAGAAGTTTAGTTAAAGTATATCTTCCCAGTTTATTGCATTGTTGTTTTTTGTAGAACTCCCAACATTTATTTTTCTTCATGTTTGTCATTGGAATATGTGGAAAAAACGTTTCATTCACTGTATACTTCTTTGTATTGAATGGAATATGTAAACTTGATGATTACCTATTTGTCTATTTTTCCCACATGATGGCTATAAAAATGCAGGTTTGTAGTGAACAATTGATCATAGCAGGGTACAATGTAGTATGTTTGAAAATTGTAGGTAGCAGTTTTTAGTGATCTTCAAAAACTGACTTAACAGCGACTTAACAGCCTTCGAAGGGCTCCCTCTGGAGGAACTCGACACATGTTAAGTAATACTCCCAACTAATTCCATCAAAATTTTGATTTGTTGTATACCGAATGTTATAGAAATTACGGAAACAATTTGAATATGAAGATTTCATAATTCATAACAAACTTGGAGTGGGGTAGAAAGGTGCTTAACCTTCTATGTGTTATCTACTCGATGTGGGGGAGGGCAGTGTACTTTTCATAGAGGTAGGAGAACGGAACTTTTTTGCTCCTCCAATTTTTTTCATAGAAAACTCGCTAATACAAAGTCTATTGTAGTTTCTACTTTGGAACTTTTACCGTGAAATATTGAATGGATATTCTATTTGAATTGTCATTGAAATTAAAAAATATGTAAAATTACTTTGGACAACCATTAGAATTTAATTTGTAATGCATAAGAAACTTTAGTTTCCTGAAAACTTGTAACTCTGGAAGAATCAAGCCATTAAATATAAAGCTCGAATAAGAAATTTTAGAAAAAAAAAACGGAAACATCCGATTATTTATTGAACAGGAGACTCGAAAGAGTTTTCAAATTCGTTTCCTTTCCAGATACTTCTAGTCTTGAAACTGTGTAGAAATGAAAAAAAAGAATACTCCAACTATACAACAAGTCCAAGGAAACTGTTACCAGATGAAATTCTCAGCAAAGTTTTAGAGATGCAAAATCAAACAATTCCAAATAATTTTTGGGACTATGAATTATTATTATGCGATTGGTTGGAATTGAAATAACTTATTTAAGCAAATTTATACATGGCATTCATAAATACCGAAGATAATAGTTATTTATGTATGTATGACAAGGTAAACAGCTAATTTAGAAAAAATCTACTTATTATTTGTTAAATTGAAATTGAACGTATTATATTATGTAAAGATTGAAAATCTGCAAATTTATTCTTTTATAAATAATGATAACTGTGTTGTCAGTTGGATCATCGCCTGAAAGTCTCTCCGCAATTTTTGTTATATTGAGCACTGATTCTGTAACATAGGACTGCAATCGAGTCACTTTTCCATTTTCCGTGGCCTATCAAATTTTCTTCATTGCCGCGTGCGTTGGCAGGGAAAAAGAGTGGCGGATGTTCGACGGATACAAAGTCCGGTAAAAAGTGATGGTTCTGACAGATGCAGATAGTTGGGAATTTTGCTTGGAACACATCCGATAGTATGGATTCCAATCAGCTGAGCAGTGCATTCACCGTTCCTGTAGGTTAGGAACAATAGATCGTGAGACGTGTGCTTAGGACGCAGAGAGACATATTTATTAAATAGTTCTATGGATTTCACTTTTCCTTCAAATTCTTCAGTGACTACAAATAAACGAGGCTTGTTGGTCTTTGTTTTGGGTATATAAACAACAAGAATTGTTTTTTTTTTGTGCTCTATGTCACATACTTTCGAATTCAAAAGTTCTTCATTACGTAAAGCTCCAGCAATTCCAAATCATACACAAATCTAAGAAAATGCTACATTGTATTATTTTGGTTTGGAAAAGTTTGTACAAATTACTTTTATCATCAAGTAGACTTCGTCCGGTGCATCTAGTAAGAGTTTAAGTATTTATTTTTGTGAAAAAGTTTTGGATCTCTCTGGAACATAATTCCTTGCTTTTTGTTTTAAAAAAGCCGTTAGTTTTATGTATTTACCCCTGACGTCTTGCTTCATGTCGTAGTGGCGATTGTATTTTTTTTCGGATTTTTATGACAGAAGTTCTGAAGTCTCTAATGACTTCTTTTAAATTTCAGGTGGCGTGCACTGAATATCTTTCATAATTTGTTATAAATAAATCGCAAGAAAACTATTATCAAGCCCTGTTCAACCAAACTTACTAGTGTCATTCAATGTCTGTCGTGACATATAGCAAAAAGAAAACCACACTTCATTGAAGATGATGTGAAAGTGGATATTTTGTTAAGTGTCGAAGAGAATCCAACTTCAAGTACACGTCAAATTTCCTGTGAAAATAATGCTAGTCATACAACTGTTCTAAGAAGTCTTTATAAAGAAAAACTTCATCCCTACAAATTAACTTTTGTGCAGGAGTTAACAGAAGACGATCCAGATCATAGAATGGATTTCTGAGAAAGATTGATGAATAAGCTGAACAGAAATGAGATAGCTCTTGGTACCATTCTTTTTTCTGACGAATCAACATTTACATTAAATGGAGAGTTAAACCGACAGAACTGTAGATATTGGTCAGCAGAGAATCCTAATTGGATGCGTGAGACACATACTCAGTACTCTCAAAAGGTGAACGTTTGGGCCGGTATCATAGGCGACCATATTATTGGTCCTATATTTATAGATGGAAATTTGACAGCTGAAAAATATTTGAATATGCTTAGAAATGAAGTTATTCCTGCGTTGGCAAACTTATATCCCAACGCAATAGATCGTAGCTTACCGAATGAAAATATTTGGTTCCAGCAAGACAGGGCAACACCCTATTATGCTTCAATGGTAAGAACTTATTTGGATGAAATCTTTCCCAATAAATGGATTGGACGAAGAGGTACTATTGAGTAGCCAGCTAGATCGCCAGACCTCACGCTGTTAGATTTTTTCCTGTGGGGTTATCTCAAGAACAAAGTATATGCAACACAACCAACTAGCATTGTAGATCTCAAACACAAGTTAACAACAGAAATACGGAATATTTCACCTCAAACTTCAAACAAAGTTGAGGAGGAGTTCTATAGGAGACTGTGCTATTGCCAACAACTAGGTGGAGAACATTTTAAGCATTTATTTCAATGTATTAAAATCAAATACATCAGGTATTTTATGTATGTGTTTAATAACTGTAAAAATAAAAATTTCACCCTGTATAATTTATAATTGACCATACATTATTTAGTTTGTTGGAATCGGTTCATTAAGAGGATTTCAAAAATATGCAAATATACAGGGTGTTTCATTAAAAAAAACAACACCGACTATGGCATACTTGCGTGAATCTTATCTCTCATCTCCAAACTCTGCTTTCCATCCTCTTCGTCAGTACCCATTTCTCGCATGCAAACGTAAATATAGGGAGAAATATTGTTCTATATACAGTCATTTTCGTTTTAACCAAGATTTCTTTCTCTCCAATGAGCGAGCTTTAGAGACTAAGTTACCTACATTTTCCATTCTTGTATTAAACTATATGTCCTGGTTTTCTTTATTATTGATGTTTACTCCTAGGTATTTGAAATTTTCCACTTGTTCCAGATGTTTTCCGGTAAGATCTACATTTATTTGGGTATCTTCTTTTCCTGTCATCATTACTTTTGTCTATTCTTCATTTATTTTCAAGTTTTTATTTTCTAGCTTCGCTTCGCATTTCATTTTATCATTATTTATCACTGTGTATGTTTCTTTGTTGTAGTTGAACCTGTAGATTTTAACCGACGTTGAAATTGGAAAAGTAACTTTCCAAGATAAAATAAATCCATTATACGAGGTGTTTTCAGTATCACTGAGGTATAATAAAAGTCCAGTCGAAAAACACTTATAGTAGTTACTTGGATAAAGAATTGTCTCAAGGCGATTAACTATTTATCGAAGTCGATTCCAGTGTGAAGTTTTTACTTTCCAAGGCATCAATCTGAAGTTTTTCACATTGAAAGACAGATTTGTTCCGGATTAGAATGAAATATGGAGGAAGCAGATATCTTTAAAACCGAAAGGACGATATTCACGTACACAATGTGGCACAATACATCTGATGTGATTTTTATTGTGGATAATGTATTTCCAGTTTCACTGGAAATACTATCAACCTGTTCAATTTAGATGTATCTCTGTATCTGTAGAGTAGGGAGGGTGAGTGTGGGCTAACAGCACTTAGGCCACATGTGACCCATTGTACATCCTCCCGAAGAGTTGTCCTCTTAGGTCATCGTCCATCCTGTCCTTCCCAGGAAGGTGGACAGGTCACTGGGAGACATCTCATTTATATCGGCAGGTGTAGGCCAAGACTCAACGAACACACACTCTCTTATTGACGATAACTCCAGACACTCGCATAAGACATGCCTAACAGTTTCATCTTCCTGTTCACACATACAGCATAGGGGTGTGTCCACTAGCCCCATAGTATGGAGTTGTTTCATTAGTTGACAGTGGCCAGTCAGAAATCCTACTGTTAAACGTAGGTTTTTCCTGGTCACCGCCAAATATTTCTTCGCCGCTAGCTTCCCAGGGTGATCCTGGCAAGACTGCATCCTTTAATTCCATCCCATCTTTTAAGGGATTGAGCATGGGTGTAACGTTTTGCTAGTTCGAGGTCGTTAGGCCGTAGGTGTCACTGGGTCCTATAATTCTCAGTCCATCGGCTTCCCTGACTAAAGAATTGGTAATGCGATTACCTTTACTCCTGCCGTGCCCTTTAACCCACCTCAGGATAATATTGTTATCTGCCGAGGCGTCAGCACAATGTGCACATGTGTGGCACAACACATCTGATGTGATTTTTATTGTAGATAATTTATTTTCAGTTTCACTGGAAATACTATCAACCTGTTAACTTCAGATGTGTATGTTCTTCCAAATTTTCGATAGATCTTGTTATTTCGAATACGTGGAACAATATTCAAAGAAAATTCCAGAATTACTTTTTCCAAGACTGATGAGTTGACATTCATCGAAGATACCTACATGATTCGAGATCATTCTGGAGGAAAAAATCTAACGGACTATGATCTAAAGAACGAAGATCTACGTCCAAGCGGTTGAATTGGAGAATTCCAAAAAATTGGAACTTTAGTTCTTTACGTCAGGTTATGTTTGACCAGGGGTCGCGACGCAAAAGATCTGACCGTTACGTTACGTTACGCTACGTTATGTTACGTTGCTTCGTTATGTGCATTGCTTGCGTGCTTGTGCTCTCTCCTTAGTCTTTCTTTCGTTTACGAAGCAGCGATTCATATGCTCCGGCCGGAACTCGAATACGGTCCGCCCGCGTGGAAGGCGAGCATTCTACCACTGAACCACCGATGCTATATTAAAATTCTATGCACAGCTATCTCAGTGCTGGTGATCTACTTGAATTTGTTCGGATAAATGTTTACTATCATTTCCATAATTTTTATTGCGCGATTGATCTTTTTTGTTCATTTCGAAGAAATTTAAAATATTTTATTCGGAATTTATTTCAATACGATCGCGCAAAAAATGGTATAAGCATCTCGAACGTTAAGGGTAATTACAACGTTTGTATGTAGATTCTTCTCGTGAAATTGGACAAAATGATATGAGGATTAAGGGATCTAGAACATTTAATTTTCGAAATACAGGGTGTTGAAATTTTGAAAACTTGAATGTTTTCCTGTTTAAAAATATACGATGCTGTTATAAGTAGATGCTGCCAGTCGGACTCTCATGAAGGGTACCGTACCATTATCTATAATAATGAATATTCTGCTAAATATTTCAAACGTCTACTTGTTGTCGTTATTAATATTAGGCAGAATAATTATATAAAAATGAAATTAACAATAAAAAAAACTCCTTCACGGGGAATCGAACCCGGGTCTACCGCGTGAGAGTCTGGTTTGCTTACTACTTGGCCACCGAGGCATATGCAAATTGTGTATCTACCTATAACGTTGAATGTGTTACATAATTTTTGCTTAAAAGGAACTAAAGTTCCTAACGTGTGTCCCGCGACACGTTCTACCTTTTTTTCTCAGTAAATTGGAAGATTTTGGATATACAAACGTGAGAATTTGAAGATAGGGGTTTTAGGATCTGGGAAATCATAATATGTTTTCCATTTCGATGTATTTCCCAGAGAACGTCAAAAAGCTATGTTGTTGGTGTAACTTTGCGATTAACTTATTTATCGTTAACGGTATCCCCCTATTTATTGGAAAATATTAAAACCGCATCAGTTTTGCGACGAAAAGGTATACCTATAACTAGTCTCAAAAATTACTGGTTCTTGAGATATTCGCATTTTCAAGCCCCCCTTCATAATTCTTTTTCCACTTATTAGCAAAAAAATAGTAATGTTAGTATGCGCTGATGTCAGCTTTATTATCAGCTATAATATAGCAAGAACATTGATACTTTGCAATAATATTGTCATAGATTTCGAAAGCGTATTGCTTGGTAACAACCAGACTCCGAAGGTGCAGGATTCTTACCTCAAAGCAACATGCTTCAGTAATTAGAAAGTTCTAAAATTGCTATTTTGTTGATAATGTAAAGCCACAAAAAATAATCGCAAAAGTTTTCTCCAATTTCGTAGGAAATGCTCAAATTTTGGTCGTATATAGTAGGTGTTTTTCAAACAGGTGGCATTTGACAACAAGTACATAAAAATGTTTTGATCATTCAGTATGTTGGAGTGATTTAATTAGGTATATATTTTGAAAAAATGTGCTGAGAGAAATAATTCGTTTGTTAGTGAAATAAGTGGAACAAAACAATGGTCCGGTGTTACACATAATTCAAATAATGTTGAAACTGAAATCTCTTCACCGAACAGTGAAAATCCTGTGAATACGGTGTTTCAGTTTCAGTGGTGTTTGGGGAACGATTTCGTCTGGTGAAAACTGCATCCAATGATGATTGTTGTTTACGACTAAGTTGTCATGAACCTTTTACGTTGTATTGCAAATAATGGAAATCGATTGGCACTTTTCATAGAAAAACTTGTTCGAAATAGAGGTTGCCCTATTTGTAACCAAGAAGAGGTAAATAACAACTCTCGTGTAGATTTTTATGTCAAGACTTATGTATTTTCACAGGCATGGTTTGTTGTCCAAACAATCTAACAGAATTCGGACTCATTCAGTTGGAGGATGTGGAAATACATAATTCCTCGCCCATGGAAATTGTTATGATGGGATGAATAAGTGGATTACTGAATTTAAATCGTGCGTAACAGACAATGCGAGAAACCTATACGAAGCTGAAGAAAACTTTATTGTTATGATTTTCATAGCCTAACGTCACTATCAAACAGCAAAATACTGAACTTTTTTCATCACTGCTAACCTGTAGAGGTGTATGATAAATTAAGAACTCCAACGGATAGTTATCGAGTGAAAATGTGAGTCTTGCAACAACCATATAAAATATCATATCAAATTACAATTTTTATGACAATTCCAGATGTTTAAGGAAGTCTGGATGAGTGTGTATGTTCCGCTATTGTTGCTGATTCAACAATTTGCATTTTAGATGATTCAGCTTCAAGATTTTCTGTGCCGTTGCAATTTTATAATTAATGCTTCCTTCAATATATCTCTTGGCCCTTTCCCAACTTCCATCACGTTTCAGTTGGATGATACCACCTCCTCTATTAACTAAAAAAGTAGCTGACGTGCGACGAAAACTGTGGCCTGTATATAATTTATAATCTGATAAATCCAAATACTGGGCGATTTCACAAGGTATGGTATTTTCCAATTATATTTGTTCCCACCACTTTTTACAAGCATTGAATGATAAAAAAATCAATTTCTTCACTATTAGTAACAGTAATTGTTTTTAAGTCAGGAGTTTTCATTATTAATAGCGAATCTTTGTCTTCAATGTCTTCTATGGTCATTTTCACAAGTTCATCTCGTCTACATTCACCGAAGACTCCCATAATTAATACTACCTGTTAATAAAATAGCTTATCAATATTTGCAGAGTGATAAGTTTCACCTGGCGCTTCACAGAGGAATTTGAACAATTTTTCTCTGGTGAGAGCTCCTAATTTTTTTTGGTTTGTATCCTACAAATTAGAATTTTAGGTATGCGATTAACTAATGTTAATATTGTTTCCTACAGCTAATACAGATCGTAGCATCAACAAATTATTTATCATCATTTGACATTAATTTGATGAGGCTTATGCCAGGGCCATTGAAAAATTATTGAAAAATACGTTTTTTATTAGAAATTATAGAAGAATTTGGATGAATTTCCGAATTTTTTAGTCCTTTGGTAATCTACAACCATACAAATACTTTTTTCCACAACTGCTATGAAAAGTGACGTATTTCTCATAGCTAACTTAATTTCAAAATAAAATATTGCTCATACTGTGAGAAATATTATTTCTCACGGCACTTTGCCCGCGCCACATACATTTGTATGGAGAATCAAATAAAATCGACAAAAACTTAGTATGCCACTGTCATCTTCGAATACCTACTTAGTTGTCACAAAACTGTCAGATTATATTAGAAGTTTTTAAATTCGAAAAGGTAGTTTCAAATAACAGAGAATTCAATGAAAAGAAATGACGTTCCGGGTTTGACCATACGAAATTGTACAAATTCCACCATCAACTATAATTTTGAATAACATCATTCAGCAGCTCAGAGATAGGATACTTCAGTGTTATTTTTGTTCCACTTACCATAAAAATAAATATTAAACTACTCTACTTGTATTCTTTAAATTTGTGCAGTTGTAGAAAGAGTATAGTGTGCAGCATGTGAGGAAATTACTTTTCTCACTTGTGTGTTTGCGTCACTCGCCCATCGGGCTCGTGCCAAAAACTTTCATACTCGTGAGAAATGTTGAACTTTCCCCTCTTTCTGCACAATATACTATTTCTCACGCTAATAGAAAAAATATATCATATTGATTGGGTTACTTTTAGTAGCGATTGTTTAGTGAACTTGAGTATACACTCTCCTATAGAAATGTAGCCACACATGCAATAGAATTACGACCTTAATGACGTGAGCGCAACTTTATTTGGCTTATCCTATTTATAGTGACATATACTTTGTATATTTGGTTTTGACACAAAGCTTTTAGGAATCCCTTTCTACGAAAAAGCATTTTATAGTTAGATTCGGCTCCGTGTTTCATCTATATAATACACTCTGCGGTTCTCCTTTCAGGATGAATTCTTCTTGATATGTTGTCGGCATAGATTTGCATAACTATATTCCTTGCTCGTAATAAACACACATTTCGCTACTCAAGTCACTTTGTTACAATCGAAAAATCAAGACTGATATAAAAATGGCAAAAACATAAAAATTGATAATTTAGATGAACTTGACATTTTGTTTAAAGAATGCAGTTTATGGAGCAAAGAGATAATAATTGATCTAAACGCTCATTCCTTTATATGCTTTCATCTATTTTTAAGTACTCGTTAATTGATGATGCTTTTACTGAACGGGATAAACCTCCTTGTCATTGTAGTCTCTATTTCAGGGTGATTTGTTAGAATTATGGACTCGGTGAATAAAATTGGGTTGCGGTCAGACAAACGACTTTTGGAAATTGAAAAACATTTGATGAATGAGAAAACAAACTTTCTCAAGCTCTGATTGAAGATAAATGAAAATAATTTATATTGCATATAACTTATATTGCACTGTACAATCCCACGGAAAGTGGGTGATTTTAACGAGCGTGCGAAGTACTTTACATACGCATGCGGATAATCTGTCAAATACATAATTTCCCATCACATGTATGTATTTATTGTTTCGACCCTTACTTTGTGGAGTCAACTCATAAAGTAGAATTGATTGGAAACTTCCAGTTCCATTTGAAAAAGTAATCCATCTATTTAATATCTAGATTTCAAGCGATCTCATTGAAAAGTCTGAGTTTTTTCATTTTTGTCATGGAAAAAGGTGTGGGACGCATTCGATAATCGAGCCTGCGTTCTATTCGTCAGAAGATCATCTAATCAACTAATTATTAATTTAGAAATCTCCACGCGGCAGCATATTTTTCTGTAGCAGGTAACCGCTTTTCTATGTCCCCACTCGAGAAAAAGGAACAAAAAAGTCTATTCCTTCTACCAATCGCTTCAACAATTCCTGCAGCACCTCCCAGTCTGCTGGAATCAATATCCTCCAAATGCCGAACTGGCTGAGGAAGAGCATGTGGGTTCCGGACAGCAGCCTTGGGCTGCACTGTTGTGTGTAAGAATTGTACGGCAAAGACATGCACGAATCGGCCAACATTGAATTTCGTCTTCAACGAGGAGTTGGTAGATATTGACGATTTTCTTATTCGATTTTTTCCATTTTATCATAGCATCTAAACATAAAATAGCTATGTCCAGCATTAAACGTCCTAAGTATAAACATTTCCTTTGGGAAAATATGTTTTTCAACCCTTCCTTACACAATTAGAACAATGGTGTCTGCACTATAGCTTGAAATTATTGATACCAAATACAATTAAATACATCCAGCCCTAGTTAAATTCCTAGGAATGTGGTCCAGTTAAATACTTAATTGGGTAGAGCATATGATGCAAACCTCACCTTATATTCTGAGATGGGAAATTGATTGTTTTAAAAATTTGAATCCATTCTTAAAACGCTGCTTTAAAAACGGTGTAACGTAAACTCATGGAAGTTGACATGGATTTTCAGAGAGAATTTTTGAAACTAATGGAAATACAGTACAGAGTTTGATAATTCAATACAATGAAATTAACACTTATAAAGGGTGGTTGTATCTTCCAAACTAAAATGTTTACAAAGAATTGAAGAGAGACAAAAAAGTATGAGAAGAGCGTTCCATAAAAGTTGGGGTGTCGAAAAGATGCCGACCTCCCATCTGGTTTGTGGTCGTGTTCATGGGCCCATAGCCGGTTATCGTATAGTAGTGTCCTCCATGAACTCACTTTCCACCTTCCCAGAGAAGCGTTAAGAAAATTCAATACAGATTTTCAAATAAGTCACCCCGAATCTTTTTTGCATGCACTTCTGGTAGTTGGGGTGAGGTTCCATCAGCTCATTTGTGATCCCAGAATATGTGGTATGGTTTATGACCAGTCTTTTCGACCTCATTTAGAATTTGCTGGAAAAAGGGGAATGATACCATAAAAAAAGGAAATATCCATTACTCGAGATAAACAGTAGACTCCGTTTCATTAAGGAAGAAGCTACTAGAGTCTAGTAGCTGACCAATATTGATGTTCAGATATTGTTACGTGCAGCTTCTTCGCGCATAGACTGCAACTTCCATACTCTAGTGGCTTCTTCCTTAATAAAACGGAGTCTATAATGTCACGACTGCAAGTAGAGTGTCCTCAGGAAAAATTTAGCAGTTGATAATTCGAATGCTTTTTCGAAAAATGTTAGGTACCGAAAAAGTTCTGGAGTATAAACGTGCATAGATTGTAAAACTCGCTGGAATTGGGGAAAATTGAATCGCAAATGAACAAACAACAGCCTTCTGAAGGCCAGAACCCGTTTGTGGCATAGGCTCTTATGTAATATTGAAAGAAATAGGCATAGAGAAAATCTGACCATTGGAAAGATGGAGGACTTAAAAAATCAGAGATATTCCTGAAAAACTGAGAGCAAGTGAGAGCTGATGAATGCCTAGGCCTGAGTAAAACTTCAATAAGAGTTTCATCAGGTGACCTTGAATGACTACCTTAAAAAGCGTACAAAAGTAGAGTAAGAAAATTATAGATTCTGTTGAATGTCAAAAGAAACCTTCATTCACATTCTGGCGGATTGCACAGCGATACAGAATTCCAGGACACCTAGGAGACTACTGGAAATGAGAGTGACACTTACTTCAACTGAAGTATCCTCCAGTAAATAGGTCTATGGGAGCTTCTAGTCCCTGATACTTTTCTCAGAAACCACGTAGCAGGAAGGAATATATCTTTCAGGTCTTAGTGAATATCATTCCAATATTCATACCTACATACATAATCTACGTTTTCCAATAGGCCTACTAACGTCTTTGTCATGAGGATTGGAGTGACTAAATATTCCGAGTGCAATCTTTGTCTGGAAGGTGAGGAAACATCAGAACGTAAACTTTGAATCCACCCCAACTCTATTCCAATCGGATTTCTAATGTTTGTGAGGTCTTTCTTTCGCACTTAGATCTGAAAAATCATTCACTGAACAAATTAGTTTGGAAGCTGAATTTGTTTGGTTGAGGATGATCTCAGTGATAGTTCCTGAAGGATGCTAACTGATAATCAAGCATTTTTGTTGTATTGAACCATTGGAAGTCGCAGTTTCAAGTTAAATTGAACTATTCAAAATAATATTAATTTCTTGGACTCCAGTTAGTTTAACGAACTTCATCTTAATTTTATTTAATCCCTTCAAAACTCGCGGTTGTTTATGCAACCGTGAAATTTCTGTTAAATTGTAGCATTTATATTATAGCCTTGTTGTGACAAAACAACAGCTTAAATACCTCCAATGCCGGCTATAAAGATTACGATATGCTCTTCCGAAAGTAATGAAGTTATAACTGTGATACAATTGTATTCATATTAGTCAACTTTGATATAGCTCTTTTCAGCGTTTTGAGCTTCACAACAATGAGACATGAGTTGCAAACAGTGGCGATGTTGAACGGGACAGTTGTAAATGTATGTGTCTTATTTCCACAATCTGTTCCGTGAAACTGTCATCTTCCTTTTTGGTGAAACAATTGAACAGAAGCCAGCAGCATATTCACTGGAAAACTTACAGCTATCTTACATTCCTCAAAATTGCCTGTGCCTGACAATGGAAGGATTCAAGGTATTACTGTGCTGTGCATAATTCAAAATCCGTCTACTTAAACCGCGAAGTCATTTTTAAAATCGAGAACCAACTTTCCAAACTCCAGTCCAATAATAGGAATGTAACTTTTTCATGGGTATCATCAAAGACTGGGTAAACAGGGAAACGAATACGCTGATATCCGTCAGAAATAGTCATATCCCAAAAATAAGAGCTGATACCTCAACAAGACCACGGGGAATTTGTCAAGAATTTTGTTATGGATAGGTGACAATATAAAGGGAGCCTGGAGATCCATAACAAGATACATTGAATAGTCACAAATATGAGAGAAACTACTTCCCCACCGACTTAAGCTAAACAAATAAAAGCTACCCGACTAAGGGCTGGACACACACAGCCCTAAGGGTGCTTCTAAACAGGCAATATTTTAAGTGCAATATGTATCTACAACACAGGGGCTGGCAAGATTGCCAGCAATAACAGCCAGACTGGGTAATATATTGACAATATTTTCTGTGTGTCCCGGCCATGTCTTGTGTTGCCTACGCATTTAATTGGTTGCAGCAAGAGTTGCCGGACGATTGCTTGGACAGCGAAAATAATCTGCAATTTTAATTTGTTTTGTTGTTCGTTTGTTGTTGTTGTTATGTAAATTTTGGAGATTTTAGTATATAAAATAACTATGGAGGGTAGAGGTAAGGAGAACCGTCTTGTATGGGGGGAGAGTTGAAAAAGTGTCCAGCTGTATACTGACAATAAAGCTTCAATTATCTGCCAGAGTAGCGCTGGCGTACAAAAAAATCTAATATGAACATAGCTATTGTAGACGGAGTGAAGTGTGCTGAGTTTAAATACCTATTTAAAAATTTTCATGACTAGAGTAGTTACTAAAATACCCGTATACAAAACTTCAACTATTTACCTTGTTTTTTTCTCTATCTTCTTCTAATCACTTTTGGCGCTTTCTTTAAAAAGTATCCAAAGGTGCCGCAGCGCCACCCTTATTGGACGCCCTGTTACGGACACTTTTTCATACACAGAGACGGTTCTCCTTACCTCTACCCTCTATAGAAATGACTAATACTTGGTCGAATGAAAAGATTATTGAGTTTATAAATGAAATACATTTACATTCTGAATTATAGAATGAGGAAACCTGAATTTATGAAGACAAAAATTTTAAAAAAGACGGATGGGCAGTTATCGCCGAAGCATTTGGTATATCAAGTGATGAGGCCGCTAAATAATTCAGAAACTTGAGAACTTATGCAAAGAATAAGGTGGAAAAGGAGAAATCCAGCAGTGCTGGCGGTAAACTAGTAAAATGGTTACTTGTTATCAAGACTTATTTCTAGACTTAGGTAATCTGAAGTTCGACGCCTAAGGTCGAATCTACAATCTACTCTTCTTTTTCTTCAACTTTGTGTTTAAGACGATATAAGTGGCTGCGACGCGAATGATTTCATCAGCCATTCTTGCACGATTGTGTAGCCCGTCTACGAAACATAGTATATTCTTCAACGAGTGCAGAATGATGGCTATTATTCACGCGGATTAAGTTTCCAAAACGAGGGAGCGCAGCGAGTGAGTTTTGGAATCATCCAAGTGAATAATAGCCATTCTACACAAGTAAAAGACTATACTTTCTCCAGGACTAAAAAGAAAAAACTTCCATTGAGGATCGAACCTCGATCGTCCGCACCATAGTCAACCACCACTAGGTTATAGAGCATATTTATAAAAATGTAAAGAGTAAATATATATACGTAACTTATATTTTTAATCGGAACCCTTAGATACATTTATAAATGAAATTAATTCCAGGAGGCGTACATATTTACTATCGCTACTGTTGTCCATTTTTTTCTCTTATAATACTTAAAATTATGATATTATAATTATTTTGACGTTTCAAACGACGCGCTGTCAGAAGCGATTTGCGTTCTTAGGTATTTGACGTTTTAAAGAGACGATTTGATTTAATCATTTTAATTCATTTTAGCGTGAATTCTGATAATATAATAGAATGTGATTGGCTAACGAGAGTGAATTCTTTTTATTATTCTCTGGTGTGAAGAATTTATATCATTATGCAGCTGAATATGTAAAAATAATTTGTGCGTTATTATTTAGTCGTGGAGAAAATTATTTACGTTAATGGGCCATAGTGTTGGGAACGATATTGCCGAGATATATATGGCAGAGCCATATGCTACAATTGAAATGTTGTCATGAGGGCTGGGCTATAGTTGCCAATATTGCAGCCACATATTGCACTATAAATATTGCCCGTTTAGAAGGTGCTTAACGCAAATTTCCTCATAGGTAAAGAAGGCCCAATGTAATGGAAATATGTCAATTAAACCCTCTTTGCAAACCAGCGAAAACAACATAGGACCCCCTGTACAACAGTTAACGGAGATGAATATAATAAAAAAATTATATCACAGTCGAATTGAGCTCTAACTATGAGCTTTTCAATAAAAAAACAGATTAACTATTAAATAATCCAATATTTATACCAGTTTTCCAACTTCCAACTATACAATCTTATCTTTCACGATTCAATTTCTAGACTAACTAGTTGTGAAGCTTTGATTTACAGTTATTTCTCTTATTTACGTTGTGCTCAGAACACGTTTCTAACAGAAAATAGGATATTTTCTTTATCATATGGTTGATCAGTCGTGTGAAAAATATGATAAACAATTTTGATATTCGAGGGAATAGTTCAGAAAAAAATTCATAAGGAAACATCCAATTCATTTGCACCCCAGTTAGGAAGCTTGTGGCAGTATGTCAATCAAGTCCGCCTTCCTCCACACAATTCGCTAGAAAGCACTAAATGAGATCTCAAAATTTATTGACCACATTTATCCATACATTTTTCTTATTAATCATACTAATCCGTAAAGAAAATTCATTAATTTGGTTTTATTTGGAGCAACAGCAAAAATATATTTATATATTTCATTTATCCCAGCCACACCGCACCGGATATACCTTTAATATTTCAGCAGTCGAAACGAGCATTAAATAAATGCATATGCCATGAAATTCAGACAACATACAAATGTCTTACCGATAGAAAAACTGCTCGTGTTCGGAAACCTCAAATTTATGTATAGACAAATATATAAATTTTGTCTTTGTGCGTTGTCTGTGTATCAAAGAGGAAGTGAGGCAAATAATATCAGGGGAAAATAAATAGAAAGTCTTTAGGAGCAGTTCTGTAAGAAAATGTTAAATTTCAACACACAGTTGGAAAATAAGACAATCTGCTAACTAATTCTTGCTAGTCTGTATGCATTATAAGCATTAAAGTAATAACGGAAAATTCTTCATTGGATTTTTTTTCTTATTCTTTTGGGAATCAAACCACAATAATGTGTTTTATTTTTCATTTCGACGTTTCGGTAGCGTTCCAGCTACCGTTGTCAAGATTAACTAGTAATAAAATTAATAAAATAACTTTTGGTCCCTATCTGACACAACGAAAAAATATGACAACTAGACAATCAATTGGGCCTGTAGGAGAGCCATTGGTCCGAGGTGGGGACTGACCCCCAAAACGATCATATGGTTCTATAGAGTTATTATGCTGCCTATGCTCACATATGCGGCTCTGGTCTGGTGGCCGAGGATAACCTTGGTCACGGCTAGATCGCAACTGGCACGCCTTCAAAGGGTGGTCAGTTTGGGTGCAACTGGCTGCATGAAGACTACACCAACTGCTGCGATGGAAGTGATCCTTGGTCTTCGGCCTCTTCACCATGTGATCGAGGCTGAGGCAGGGAGTGCTTTCCTGCGCATGAAGCGTCTGGGATACGTGCGAAGAGGGGAAGAGTGCAGACACGTCAAGAGACTCCGGCTCCTGGAAGATATTCCAGTTCTGGCTCGAGCGTCTGACGAATGCTTGCGCAAGTACTACTTCGCAACCCCATACAGGGCTATGATCCGGGACAGAGAATCCTGGGATGAAGATACGAATACACAGCCTCATGGGAGTGTCTGGTTCACAGATGGCTCATGCTCTGGTGACAGAGCAGGGGCTGGAATTTACTCTAGGAACCCAAGGACACAAATCTGTATACCATTGGGTGATGGTGTATCTGCATATCAGGCCGAGATATACGCTATCTTGGAATGTGCGCAGATAAACCTAGACAGAGGTTATGTGGATCGACGCATAACCATATACACCGACAGTCAGGCAGCAATTAAAGCCCTGAGTGGATATACCATCAACTCGGGACTTGCTGACGAATGTCGAGAACGACTTGCTGATCTTGCAAGTCAGAACGCAGTGCGGCTAGAATGGATTCCGGCCCACTCTGGTTTTGAAGGCAACGAAATGGCGGATGCACTGGCTGCGGAAGGGGCGGCAGCTCCTTTCTGCGGCCCGGGCCCGACCCTCGGCCTAACAAAACAAACGATACGCAAGGAGACGAGAGAGTGGCTGAGGAACCAACACCTCGCTCATTGGAATGCCCTGCAGGGTCCTAGACAATCCAAACTCCTACTGAAGGGATGGACTGATGGACACGCTGGGGCAGCTATTGAACTACCAAGGAGTAGGTTGAGGAAGATAGCAGGACTCCTAACAGGGCACTGCTGTATGAGGAAGCACCTCTACAATCTAGGAGTAGAGGAAAGTTCCCTATGTAGGGGTTGCGGCATGACTGATGAAACGTCAGTTTATGTTCTCTTAGAGTGTCCACACTGGGCTGTATTACGCAGGCGAATCTTCGGAGTCACTGTCATGGCTCCTGGGGACACAAGCAGGCATCCACTGAACAAGATTGTGGCCTTTATTGAAGGGCTCGGCTTCATGGATGACTAGGTAGCAGGAATGGCACAATGGGCCCGCCAGTGGCCTCAGTGCCGGAACCGTGACTTTAGTTTGGCTAGGTCAAGGCTCGCCTGCACATTCTGTAGTAGTAGTAGTAGTAGACAATCAATAATATTTTGAAGTTTAAGACTGCAAAACTTTGTTGACAAATTTTATTAAGGTCCATTCATAGTAGATCACACCCCCCTCTGGTAAAATGTGAAATTAAATATTTTATCTTATGACATTCTGAAGATCTGATAGTCTACTAGAAATCGAATCCAGTGAAGTGCACGTTCCAGGAACGGTTTTTATTGGGATAGCGCTTTTTTTAGCTTATTTTGGAAATGTTGTTAATAAAACGCGTTTGTTGTGTGTATCGATTAACAACTATTCCAATGATAAATCATAGGAAAACCTGGATAAAAACTTATGATGCTATCCTGATAACGCAGGTAATTGATTATTGGAAATTTCTCTTCCTAACATTGGTAACCAAATTTGCCTACATTTGGCTGAAATACTAGCTACACATTTATCTGCATTTAGTTGTATTAAAGCACTTTCTTTGATTTTTCGTCTTTTATTATTGGGCTCTCTGAATATTATTTTTGTCGAATCCCATTGAGTTTTATGCCCCCCTTCCCAAGCATGTTTACAAATACCTGACTTGAAGAACTCCCTTTCTTTGATGTATTTTTTATGTTCACTTATTCGGACTTTCAATGGTCTAGATGTTTCACCTAAATAGAATTCGTCGCATTCACAAGATATCTGATATAGGCAATTTTTTGAAGATTGTTCTTCATTTTTTGGTTTCGTTTTTGTTAAGATAGATCTCAAAGTATTGTTAGATTTAAAGCTGGTTCGAATATTAAATTGATTACCAATTTTCTTAATTGAATCCTAATCTTGATTATGTATAGATTAAAACATTTCTGATAGCGGAAACTTTGTCAAATATAACAGCGTACCTTCAATTTTCAACCAATACTTATAGAATGGACCCTTTTATTATTTATCATTTATACTACACGTCTTCCAATTTAATACTATACGTGGTGTTGTTTTCGATCTGGAGGACGTTCACATTTGTTTTTGTCCTCGATATGATTTTTTTATGCACTCCTCCATTTGGCGTGTTCGGAGTCGCGGAATAAGGAGCAATAGCGACTGTATCTCGAAAACCACTTAACTTCTCCAAACCTTTCGATGGAATTTTTGCCGTATTTCCTTGAGTTAGGTGGCGCAGCACTAATTTCAATTACAAAAAATATGTAATTCTCTCCAAAATTCAGGTATACTGAAAATGCATGGACATAAATTTCACGTCTCTAAGAAAAAACTTTAGTCTCCTGGCTATCTGAGAAGTTTGATTTCTCTATTGGTGGTTGATAATTTTTTCTATAATCAATCTAGGTCAATAATGGACAAATTCAAATATTTTGAGGAGTCAGAGGAAGTAGTTCAACATAAACTTGTGCAACATAATTTTGTATACCCAGGAGATTGTCTTGAAGTTATTTGTTGCTTGAAATTACCTAGCAAGAAAAATTATTTGGATATAAATGCCATCAGTTCAAAATTCGCGGTCTACGAAAAATGACTAATGTGATTACGAGTACGTTCATAATATATAGAAAACTGACAATGTACTTGTCAGTCAGACGACGAGGTAAGCGCTTCTCGTGTTGCGTTTGTGAATTATTTTCAATTTTTGTCTTAAATTGGACTAGTAGTGGAAAAAATTGTATATACATCAATTTGGTGAAGAATATTATTATTGACCGAGCGGAGGTTTATAAATGTCTTCTACTATTGGTGCTCGGTCGATGATAATTCCAGACAGCACAGGATATCCTTAGGACGTCCATATTGAGTCCTAAATTGGTCCCAACGTCCCAGACCTAATTTGTACGTACTAGGGACGTTCTAATTTGTACATATTAGGAAGGTTCTAATTTGTACGTCCTGTAACAAGTAACAAAAGATGTCCTCAGGACGTCCTGAGGACGGCTATGGTTCTGGAACGGACGTACCCGGGACATCGAATGTCTAATAACGGACATCCTGAAAACGTTTTAGGTACGTACTTGTGCTGTCAGGGAGTCTCTATCAAGTTAATGTATAATAAACTATCATGTATAGGTATTCATTTTTAGTGGAGCTTAATCTAATACATACACCTGTAAATGTGTATATGTGTATCTGTTGAATTACAGTTTATACTAAGATTGAAGAAATCCTAGCAGTTACGTCACTTGAACTTTCCAAAATAATCATAGCAATTATTACTACCATTCCACTTTCTCCCACTTTTTTCATGTATATTATCCTATCCAAGTCTTGTTTCAAGTTTTGTGAATTAATTTGAATAGGTACATTCACTGAAGAAAAATAGTGATTCGCTATGTAAGCAAAAATGGCGTTTATTGTTCCATAGGTGAACAATAAGTTCTGAACTCCAAACTTTCCTCGAGATATTTGTTTCAAACAAAGTTTTTTGTCAGCATTGGGGATTGTTCATCCAGCCTGTTGAAATAATACAAAAAGATACACGACAGAGAGCAGTTTAGTGAAAGTGAAAGTTTCATGAAAATGTTTACAGTTGGTAACTATATAATATATTATGTTATAAATGTCTCATCTTAAGAAAGCCACTGAAAAATTATTACATTTGATATTTCAAAATTATATTCTGCTCAGATATTGCTTTTCTTTCGTCTATAAATAAATAGCTTATCGAATTTGTGGAGAACGGCCAAGCGGGCTAGTTTTGAATATCAGTGAAATTGAATCTACAAGTGGAATATTTCGATTTTAAGCATCGAAATAGTATAGCTAGCTTTTAATTATAGTGCAATTAAATTATTATTAATTCACGTGAATAAGTTTGATTCGAATGATACAATCTGACAACAACGGAATAGTCCTCATATTGGTTCAAACGTAAATTATGGAGGAATGAGAAGAATGATTGGTGGCAGATTTCATTAAATGTTGATAGATAATATCATAATAAATCTGAACATATAATAATATAAATTATTGGGGATTTTGATAAAAGATGGGTAAAATTTGAACAGGATTAGTAACTTAAATCACACAAAGGTAAACGTTATTTTTTTATTATTACAAAGCCAAACACAATAGTAAAATTTCTTGGGAAATTAAACCACAATATTTTTAAATTCTTTATTTCAACGTTTCGGTAGCGTTCCAGCTACCGTTGTCAAGAAAAAATAAGTAGAAATTAATTTTTATCCCTAACTGACACAACAGAAAAAAATAAAAAAAGAATGAATAATATACCACAAGGAACATACAGAAGATACAATAGTAAAAATTTAGCCCAATGTTAGTTTGGTAGCTACCACTTCTATAGAAGCGAAGAGGGGATAGTAGGTACCTGAAATCATTATATTTTAATATGTATGAGAACAATTTCAACAAGCCAAGTCTCATATTCTTACCTTAGTAAATTTATCCATAGCTGATGCTTTTTTATGAGCTGCCAAATGCGGATCTAAAATGTTTATAAATGCGCCAACAGCTTCTTCAGAAAGTTTATAAATTTTCAGGAGCTAGTGATCACTTAGATTGAAGGGATCTTGCCTAAAAGGATAAAGCACTATTCTTGGCGTTAAAAAATCATCCTCCACATGTTTAACAACATTATTTAGCACTCTTTGATGAAGTTCTTCTAAATTTGCAATGTAAGTAGATTAAGAAAATATAAAACGTTCTCTTTTCCAACTAATAACTGCTTATTACTATGCTAATTACTACAGAGAGTAAGTAAAAAGGTTCAAAAAGATAGTTAAACTGAAATAAGGGATGTTGGAACTACATAAAGAATCTGACAAAACCACAACACAAGATTCGATTATTTTTACCCCAAATGAATTAAAATTTCACAAGTGAAATAAGCGTTTCGACAGCTCAACAGTATTCGAATTAAGTTAGTGAATTTTTTTCGAATCTCGAATTTTAATTCACACATGAAATTAATTCAAAACTTGGATTCCGTACCTCACTTTCCTCAATCAATCAACTTCAAGTTATTTACGTAACAATTCCCGAAAGTGATATTTTACGGGATGAGTAGGAAGTTTCCATGGCGAGTCCCGTAAAATCACTTTCGGGTAGCGTTACGTACAATATTTTTCCTGCAGCCGTTAGTAAATAAAATATAAAAAAATAGTAGGGATAGATACTATAAATATTACTTATGTAAGTCAATTGTTCAATTATAACAGTTAGCAGCTTCACTGATTTCATGTGAAATAATTATTTCCTCGCAGAATGATGGTTATTATTCACGCGGATGAAGTTTCCAAAACGAGGGAGCGCAGCGAGTGAGTTTTGGAATCATCCAAGTGAATAATAGCCATTCTACTCAAGTAAAAGACTATACTTTGTTCACGACTAAAAAAAGGAAAAACTTCCAGTGAGGATCGAACCTCGATCGTCCGCGCAATAGTCAATCACCACTAGGCTATAAAGCATATTTATAAAAATGTAAAGAATAATAGTATATTATTAAACGAGCAATTTATGATAGCCATAAT
>CAJUYI010002937.1:0-26960 GCA_910591695.1 Galerucella pusilla | reverse complement strand
CATATATTTTTCGGGTTCATAAGAGTAAATCTAGGATTCGTGACCTTCGACAAAACTGTGTATCTCCTTTGAGATTCCTGTGTTAAGCCAGTTTGGAGTTTTTTTACATAGGTTTGCGCCTGCCTAGTAAGACGAGGACACCTACATATTTTTCAAACAAAAGCTCGGACTATTAGTATATTGAGGAGCTGTATTAGATCTCTTTGCTATCTGCGAATCTCTAGGGTAGGGATGTTTAAGAAGAGCTCTAGAATACCATAACGGTGGTAAATGCGTATCTTACAGGCAATGTATTTAACTGTGCTGAATAGCTTCTAGTTTCGCTTTATAAGTGATGTAATGCGGAGATCATACTGGAAAACAATAATTTAGGTGTGTTATGACCAGAGAGCAATGAAGAGACTTAATGGCAGTGATGTTAGTGAAATCATCCCTTTATAAACATCTTCATAGATTTTTGAACGAAAGCAGTGATGCACTTGCTTTGAACCTCAAAAATGTTCCTAGTTTAGATAAAACTCTGTGATGTATACTAACACACATTATACAGATTGCGAAAATTTTATTCGCGACATACGATTTACACAAGTACGACAAGGAAAATATGAGAAAAACTACTTGAAAGAGAGAGAAGAATAATTGGACGCAGTCAGCGATGGTTGTGTTCAATGCCCCCCTACTTTAACCACTTTTGCCAAATGTACTTATCTGTAAAAGTTATTCCTAATTTTAGTCGGCAACAAAGTTAAATAGCAATAATTGTTAAATCTAAAGCAGTGTATAGATTTCATTTATTGCATATTGTAATTTGTCCAAATTTTTTCTTGAACCTTATTATTTTATTCTTATTTGTGCTGATCTTACTTATTTTGAAAGTAAATAATATAATCTCGATTTTCTCCCACTAAATACGGCTTAATCCCGTGTTGAAAGTCAAATGCAAAATAAGTTATTCATTCCTTAGAAAGTACCAAACATACTAAACTAGCAACATTGCTTTCATATCAGATTGGTAGCTGGAACTGAAGACACGCCCAATGCTGACTGTCCACAATTATTCTTCTCTCTATTTCAAGTAGTTTTTCTTATATTTTCCGTGTCGTACATGAGTAAATCGTATGTCGCGAAAAGACTTTTCACAATCTGTATATAATATTAGTTACAATTCCTTGCAAATAGTGAGATTAGGTCAGGGTGAATAAAACAGGTATAATAGTCCACTCAAATTAGATAAATTTACGGTAAAATTTCGGAATAATTCAAAGTGAGCTGAATTTTGCTATACACCTTCATTTAGTGTTTTCAAACAACATCCAAAAATTACCCGTGATTTGACCTTGAGCTTTGCGAGCTACAGGGCGTAGATGTAGCAAAAATTCATGTTTTCGCTTATATCTTTTTTTCTATTGACTTTAGGTAAAAAACAGTGGAGAGAGAAATTGAAGAGCACAAAATTTTCTACAAAAAAATATATGAGTAGTTTTTCCGTAGGACCAACCGTTTCTGCGAAAACTTGCCCTAAACGTTGATTTGAATTATAACACCACGGAAATACCTATTTCCACAATCAATTTGAGACATCTCAACCTGATTTTGAAAATGCAACTTATATAATTGACGGTGGCTTTCTTTTACACAGAGTTGTATGGCATCAAAATGATGCTTTCAATTCTATTTGTACAACTTATGTACATTATGTACAGAAACATTACTATTATTGTCTTCGATGGATATTTAAACAGCAGCAAAAGTGTGAAAAGTATGGAACAACTCCGTAGATCTTCTAAAATGTCATCGGTCGAAATCTTATTCGATGAGACAATGAACGCAACGGTAAGCCAAGATAAGTTTCTTGGTAATAACAGCAACAAAACCAGATTTATTTCCATGTTGGCTAAGCATTTTGAGGTTCATAATATCTGTGTCAAGCTATCTGAAGATGATGCCGATGTTTTAATCATTGAAACAGCTCTGGAAGAATCGCGTCAAATTAAAACTATTGTTGTCGGGGAGGATGTAGATCTCTTGGTACTCCTGATAGCCCGTACCCCGGTTAATGGAGAAATTTATTTTATGAAGCCAGGCAGAGGAAAAGTACCGCAAAAAATTTACTCATCCCGAAGTTGTTACCAACATGAATCTAATAAACAACATCTTTTATTTTCACATGCTGTCTCCGGGTGTGACACAACATCAGCTCTTTTTAGTAAAGGTAAGACGACAGTTTTAAAACTTTTGGAAAAACGCAAAGATTTGCAAGCTGCAGCTCAAGTTTTCACGCAAAGAGATTCCTCACACGAATTGATTCTTTCTAGTGGGATGAAATTTTTACTGGGGTTGTATGGTGCTCCGATTCAAGAAATATCTATTGATCAATACCGTTACATGTGTTTCACAAAATTAATAAGTAAAAGTAAGCCGGTGAAATTGAATTTATTACCGCCAACAAATAGTGCAGCTAAAGAGAACCTTGACAGAGTTTATTTTCAAGTACAAAAGTGGCTGGGAAATGAATTAAACCCTAATGACTGGGGATGGATATTGAGAAACGATGTATTGGAACCAAAAAAAACAATTCAAGCTCCCGCTCCGGATTGTCTTTTGAATCAGATCTTCTGTAATTGTAACAAAGGTTGTGGACCATTGTGTGGATGTAGAAAGTTGGGGATTAAATGCTCGTCAATATGTGGTCATTGCAACGAACAATCGTGTTTAAATGCCAATAAAATTGAAGATGTCGTGGACGACCAAGTTGATGAACCAGAGAATTATTTAAGATCAACTGGAGACATTTTCTACCGGTTATCTAGAACAACGCGACATAGAAGGAGAAGGAGAGGAGGATGAAGAAGCTTGAATCTATTTTGACTGATTTAAGAAGTATTGAGAGAATGTTTGACATACTGAGACGGTGGATTAGGCCTAGAGGGGATACCACATTTAGGAAAAAACGCGCCTCCTACTCAACCTCAAAGGTGGTGTGGAATAGGGTACTTTGTATTGGACTCACTCTTTTCACGCCTGTACTGTGTTCAAATGGTTGGACCTACGGAAAAACGGATCAGAAACTTTAGTAGAAAATGTTGTGCTCTTCAATTTCTCTCTCCACGGTTTTTTACCTAAAGTCAATAGAAAAAAAGATAAAAGCGAAAAACCAAATTCTCACTCCATTTGCGCCCTGTAGCTCGCGAAGCTCAAGGTCAAATCACGGGTACTTTTCGAATGTTGTTTGAAAACATTAAATAAAGATGTATACCAAAATTCAGCTCACTTTGAAGTATTCCGATCTAAAATCCTTATTTGAGTGAACTATAAGTACTTATCTCACTACTAACTTGCAGACCTAACAGAATCTGATCCGAAGATTAGTATTCCATCCTGCTAAATTATAATCGATTGGCTTTGACCCTAGACAAATTATTTTCTTCATGGTTTTGACCTACATTCACTCTTCACTTGTCTTTTCAAATGTACCTACCTACAGTGTGGGTGCTGTTATAATTTATATCTACCCACTCAAATTATTCGTGGTAATTAATATTGTTCTGGTCATGGTTTAAGTCAATGTTTGCGACGGCTAAAATAGACGTTGTCCATGTAACTATTGATAATTATTGTAAAAAGTTGTCTTCAAATTAAGGTTGATAGTCTATTAACATTGGTATTTTAATTTTGATTTGAAAAAGTCATTTTAGGGGGATAATGAAGATTATGGTATAAAGTATTCCAAATCCATATGGTAGCTGCTAATCCTTTTTAGTATCTATAAATTTGATACCTGTTAAGGAGGTATAACATTCCTATCGTTAGTATTAGTTTCATCCAGCCTTCGAAATGTTATTTCAGTGTTTGGTTGTGATTTTTTCACAATGAGCGTCCATTGGCTTGTGCTGATAATGGAAAATCATGTTGTATCACTTTCACAAGAAAACATTTACATTCTGATGATGAAAAAATAATAAAAAAAATTAAGGAGACTTTGCTGGCTGGACATTTTAGATTGGCCGATGCTTTAGCTCAGACATAAAGAAGAAGACAACTCCGAACTGTCCGTTGCTTTTAGACTCTTCTTTATATTATCACCACCACTGACACTCAACTATTTAAAGATTGGTTTGAACTTCTTCAAAAAAATAAACCACTAGTGTGAGTATAAGGAAAGTTATCATGGTTATCAGGTAGATCATTTTTCTTGTTATAGTAATTGAAAAGCAGCTAATCATATAAAAGCTGATCATTATGATACCAACATTGCAATTTTGGAAAACCGTAAAAATTCCAAGAAAATTTAATAAAGTTGCCTTTTTTGGGGAACAATGTGATAGTACCAAAACATGTTTGAACTGTTTCTTAATTTCAGAGCTATACGAAGAAAACTAATTTTTTTTATTATTTGCTGCAACCCCTCTTATTTTGAAAATACCAGCCTGTTTATTTTAGAAAAACATACAAAAAATAGTAACACTGAAATGTATCAATATTTAAATAGGCTGATGGAAAGTTTCATTAAAATTTTTTGTTTGAAGTATAAGAGCTGTTATTCAGGCTCGTCGAGAAATTAGTCGATTTTAAAAAGAAAAATGTTGATATAAATCATGGGGATACTACAGAAGCCAACTTGGAGCCCGTCAGCATGTAAGAGAGAGAAAGAAAGTCAAAGGTTCTGGTTGACAGGCGACAGAAAAACATCTGATCCTCTGCCTCTTTCTATCTTACCGGAGTTACGACGAACATTCCCACTTACACAACAGCCTATGTCTTGTTGCTCCTATTTGTAGTATTTCTATGATATAAATTCCACTGCCCATGCTAATTTTTGTTGTAGTATTGTTATCAATAAATTATATAACTCATGTTCCAATGAACCAATACAATCCTTGAATTTTCCTTAGTTACGACGTACCTATTGATAAGTAAATGTACCCCCTGACGACGTGATATAATCGTTTTGGTGTTTCGCCTCCTGCCATATTGTGATCATTTCCATAGTAACAACAATACATCAAATATGTATTATAATAATTCTACCCTCAATATTAATATTAATCAATAAAAAAAATTTGAATATAATTCGTTATATAATCGTAACGAATACCAACTCGAGCATAGACAATATTTTTCGATTATTTACCTCTTCACTCGACGTATTTCGCGAAACATCACTCGAGCTGCGCTCTAGTGATGTTCTATGCTCTTGTGATATTATAACTGATTATATCATCATCTGTGTTTCTTCTTTAATATTGCAGATATTGAGATGAATCAAATAACAAATTGTTCAATAAAGATGCGGCTTAAAAACTTCGTTCAAATAAACATCATTCGGTTATTAAATTATCTCACAGGATGTTCAGAAGTTAAGATCTTTTTTGTGTTACCCTGTATATCACCGTATTCATTTGAATTTTTCGTAAAATCGATAGGGGATGTACCTACTTGACAGATGATTAAAATTTATGCAATATTAATCTGAACATAATTTTGTCTGCCCAAGTAATTTAGGTTACTTCATATAAACTTCTAATTATAGTTTAATTGATTTGCAGTTAGTGTCTTCCGCGTTGTTTAAATACCATATCCCACATTTCTACTGAAATAAACACAAATCTCTGATAAACACTTTCAAATTAAAATGTTAAGTACTTCAAGACTGGCTAACAAGTCATTCCGAACTTGACCGGGTCCAACAAAAATTATAATTCGATTTGAAATGGCATCTGAAAATCATATTTAACTAGAAAATTGGGACAAGTAAAAATAGAAAAATAATTTTTATTTACTTTGCATTTGTTTATTGAGCAAATAATTTTTTAAAAGGAAATGCATTTTTGAGCACCTACCTAATATATTTTAAAAAATACTGAAAATAATCATTGTGTTGTTTTTTATGATACATTTTTTTTTCTAATTTCCACGACTATTATCATTGACCGAGCACCAAAATTATTTCGCGAGGGGCCTCGCCCTTCGCCCCGAGCGAAATATGGTGCGAGGTTTATAAATGTCTTCACCACCATAGTGTATATACAATTTTTTCCATTACTAGCCAAATTTAAAACAAAAATTAAAAATAATTCACAAACGCACCACGAGAACCGCTTACCCTGTCGTCGGACTGACAAGGACACTGTCAGTTTTCGATATATTATGAACGTACTCGTTATGTCATTAGTCATTTTTGGTTGAGCGCGAATTTTAAACTAATGGCATTTTTATTCAAATAATTTTATCTTGATAGGTAATTTCAAACAGCAAATATGTTAAATACAATCTCCTGGGTGTACAAAATTATGTTTTTGTTGAACTACTATCCCTGAAATCTCAAAATATTTGAATTTTTCCATTATTGACCTAGGTTAATAATAGAGAAATTATTAACCACTAATGGAGAAATTCAACTTCTCAGTTGGCGAGAAGAAGCAATAATTGTCAACTTCACAGCTAGTAGTGGGAAAAAAATGTCTTAATACACTGATTAGGTACCTAAGAATCACGTTTCAATCAAGTTTCACATAAATACATATTTTTTATAAATTATGTAATAAATATCGAGCTATAAAAGTATGTCTATGTTCCTAAAAAAGCCCACTTCAGACGTTTTATCAAACAATTGTTTTCTCAAAGAATTATTACCAAACATTTTGATTTTTATGTCAATTCCATTCACAAATAAATGAATTATTTCGTAATAAATATTATTCTCATGAATAATTTCAATTCTTTTAAATTTTTCAATATCACAAAAAATGGGCGTATATAAAAAGAGAGATAGTTGTCATTAGTTTTTGAAATGTCAGGTACTTGATTTCTGTATTCTATAAAGTAAAAATTATGGATGTTGTTCCATGAGGTGGGAATTTTTTTTATTGTTTCCTGCTTTTTAAGAATATTTTTCCTAGTGTTGAATATTTAGTTTGCTAAAAACCGAACCCTGATTTTTTACACATTTGAGGCCCAGGCCTAGGGCGGCAAATTTTGAGGGGCTCCAAAATTTTGAAGATGATTTTTCTACCTCAACTAAATTCAATAAAGTTAGGTCTATTGAGGCTAGTAGTGAAAAAAATAAACATTCGTATATAAAAAAACTCAAAAAACAATATAATATTTTGAAAGGAAAAGGGCGCCATATCGTCTCGGGCCTACGGCGCCCTCAATCCTAAACCACTACTGCATTTTCCAGTTACACAACTCTTTAGATGACATTTCTAATCGTACGCGCCCTAAATAATAATTTTCGGTGGTCCACTTTATGTAGAATGAAATCAGTTTATCAATTATATACCAACCTTTATGTGTACCAATAAATACAATAGTAAAACTCACCTTTCGCCTTTTGATCTTTTCTCAGCTACATAATTGAATCCGATAATACTGGAATGTTCACAATAATCATTAAAATAATGATTAACTCTCGACCAACTACTCGCGTTTTTACTTTTTCTTTCCACCGTTGGTTTATGCATTTTATCGTTTATTGATTTGTAAGAAAGGTTGAACTATGGACTTAGTTTTTTGCCGGTCGTTCATCAAAGATCTTTTCTAAATTTAGTTCACCAGAATAACTTTTGCATGCTTTTGCGCACCATGCAGAATTTCATGATCACTAGATGAGAAAAAAGAATGAGTAAATAGATAATATGTATTGTATGTTATATAAGCTGCTTCACAAAAGATGAGGAAGTTCATAAAGTCAAGGTAGAGGTCGGAAGGATTCATAGAATGATTTATTATACAGGGTGTTTCATTTAGCAAAATTCAATCTCTGCAGTCACTATACGCTTTTCATGACAACCGTGTAAGTTTTGTAGCTTCATGAACATATCATTGAATACCGTCAAAATAAACACCATAACTAAAGAGTTATTACCACATATGGCACCTCGAAAACAACTATTTTGGAAAAGTTTATCAAGTTCAAACGATCTCGAGGATTTGGGAAAAACAACGGTCCAGTTTTAGAACAAAATATTTTTTTTATTATTTTAGGTTTAATAAATTTTCTTGAGACTGTACAAAAAACCAAAGAAGTTCAACTTTGTTTTTGTTAAAGTTTGTTTTAGTATTTTGTGTTTTGTTAAATTCAATATTTAGAATCATTTTCATTTATTTTTTTTAATATAAAATGTTTAAGAGTTATTTAAATCCTTAATAAAGATTTAAAAATTCGGGTGGTGCTTTTTTTTATTTACTAGATAGTGGATTTTTTTACTTAAAACGCTAACTTTATGAACTTACGGTCTTACAGATGAATAATACTCGGTAATTTAAAATAACTAAATGTTTCTATGTTTGATTACTAGGTTTTTTGGAAAAAAAATGTTAAAATATTTTATTATAATTAGACTTACTAGGTTTTTGGTTAGTATTTGTTAGAAACCATTTACCATAGCTAGATTTAATAGGTTTTTGAGCAACATATTTAGCACTGATTTTCTGGTAACTTCACTTACTAGGATTTTATTTTGCCAAGTATTGACATTTTATAAAACCAGTAACTACAACAACTTGCATAACTTTATTTCTGTTAAAAATATTTCAAAGCTATTATAATAGTTTCATAGAAACAACATTTCTATTAAAGAATGCCAAGTTTTATAATGTTTATCTCTTAAATTTAAAAAATTACAGGAAAAATGAAAAAAATTAAAATTAACTCTATTTTCCCAAAAATTAACTTTTTCGAGTTACTAGGTTTTTCAATTGCACGGCAGAATCCTGTAGGTAGTGGATATGATTCCGGCATGAATAACACATTCAAATTTTGGATGTAAAAATGCAACTTCTGAAAATTCCTCTTCTAAAGACAGATTGTAAAACAGCTTTTTGGATCCCTTTCTAAATTGCACTGATCTAATGTCATTCAATTTAGGCAAAACACCGCCTTTTTTTCTTTGCATGCAGCCATTCTCAAATTTTTTAAAATCTTTAGCTTCTAGGCTAATAACTTTATTATATTTATTTGATTCTCGTATAATTTTTTCTAAATCATCAAAATCTAAAATTTCTTCTGTTTTGTTCCATTTTTTAGTAATATTGCCATGAATGGAATCGGCTTTCATAGTCGAGTGGCCTGGCTCAAAATATTTAAAAGTAATAGTGTCAGGTCAACAATTTTCATTAACAAAGATGACAAATGCAGTAAAAAGTGTCTAATTTTTGTTTTGAGCAGTACAATGGTCTGCCCAAAACAATACATGTTTTATATTATCTTCGAGTCTTATAAGTACATTGTAGTACGCCGACACTACATCTGGTGCATTTCGCCCCATTACAGCTTCATGCCACAAAATACAAGTATTTTCACCTTTCGCCCTTAAATTCGCAAATGTCTCATGGAAAACTACTAATCTGCTAACGAAATATGAATTTTTTATATTCATTTTTGGCAAAATTAAAATAGAATAACATGTTAGTAAAGCCATTAAAAAAATATTCTTTAAAAAAGATCAACAAATTAATTTATATAAGACAAGTTACTAGGTTTTTGTTTTGTTTGTTTTTTAATTTGGGAGATAGTAACTCCACTTATATTTTTTTTATTTGCATTAAGATTAATAGCGTATTATATAACTCTGTTTACTATATTTTTAAGTTGAATAGTGTAGAAACAATAATTAAAATTGATAACCATGTTAGTAACTCAACTTGTTCATTTATTTTAGCTTATGAAACTCCAGTTACTAAAAAACGCAATGCTTGTTTCTAGGTAATAGAAAGTCAAAATATAATTTTAAAAATAGCTACCAGGTAGGTTTTTTTTGCCCTAATTTCAAATATGCAAACAAAGCAAAAACCTAGTAACTCGACTTACTAGGCTTTTCGAATGCACGGCAGATATGCTCCTATGGCATTCTTGCAACAAGTGTCATTCATCTCCATCCGTTTGTGGGATATTCAAATGTTTCCATACTTCAAACTAACCCCCTGTACATTATAGTACACTCACCTTACAATCAGTAGATATGATATTAAAATCACATGAAGCTATTATAACATTATCACAAAACCATATGCCTACATATTTGCTTTTTCAAACGTAATTTGTTACTAGCATTATTCTGTTTTAATTTTAAAAGTTACAAATTTTGAAATAACATCAAGTACTTGCCGTTCATTTCTTGGTTTCAGCACATGTAAAACTTAAACTAACCTGTAAATTTGTTTTTACTTTATCAAACAAATGTTAAATTGAATAAATCCGCGACTATATTACGTAATAAATGAATTTCAACTGAAATGAGTCTCATTAATAATTCCTTTTACATAGCGAAGGTAGATACAAGGCCAACATATATTTTACGCTGTCTATTATACAATGCAAAACGGTTACGAGGGAAGCTAGATAAATAATCACCTCAGTGTATTGGTTGTTCCATGATACCGGTACAACTATTTAATTTATGTTTTGCCCGTATTCATAAACAATTCTTTGCTTATTCTCCAGACTCAAGTCACCTGGCACCTTTTAATCCTTATCCCTTGAATTGGACGCTGACGAAAGGATTAAATGAAGGAGCGATCGGGCTCTTGTTGGTCCCATTGCCGCCTTTTTCCTTTGATTGGCCGTTTTTTTTTTCATTTTGGACAAACTTACCTACCACCTCTTATCGTTGCATTTCAAAAGGTTGCAGTTTCATTCATTTTAAGAACAATGGGCTCATTTATATACTTTTTTTATTTTTTCATTGTGAAGAGCACATCATTTTGAGGCACTGTGCAAAAAATTGGAAGTCTGTGAGACTTATAAGTCGCCTAAAATTAATTATAAACATGAAACAGCGCTCCTCTCCGTGATCCTGGCGTGACGTCATCATATATGAAGTCTAACGTTCAGAGAGCGGATACAGCCAAGCGTCGCGCCGATCGGTTTGTTGAATACTTAGCCAGTGCACAGCACACCCTCAGCCAGTGTTATGTTATCTATGATGTTATCTATGTACTTAGCTAGTAACAGTATTTTCTTTGTCTATTATTATACGTTTTCTAATAATATAATCCCTATCGTTATTAAAATTATGATAGTTGTTTAAAGAAACTTGGAAAGTATGCTTTAGTTTCATCAGGGAAATATTTGTGTTGACCATTGAATATTTATTAATCAATTTACTTGAAATTTGTGTCACTGGTTAATCTATTATACAGGGAGTATAGGTATATTACAGTTTTATACCTCATTTAAAAACCAGGAAGAGTGATTTGAATTTAAGTTGGCAATTCTGAAGACATCTGATTGGTCAGATTCAGCCCAGTTTCACACAACACTTTTTAATATTGACATCAGCAGTTTTCATTTTTGATAGTTCTGACAGATAAATATATAGTATATTATTACTTTACATTTTTTTGAAAGTAGTAAAGTTGGTTTAGCGAGTATTAAGGGAATACTGAAGTAGAGGAACATAATATAGTGCAGAAAATATTGGTGGAATACCAGGACTTTTGAAAAATTGTGATGAGTGAATAAAAAAGGTAGAACGTGTCGCGGGACACACGGTAGGAACTTCAGTTCCTTTTGAGCAAAAATTATGTAATACATCTTACATTAAAGATAAACGATTTGCATATTCTTTGGTGGTCGAGTAGTAAGCATACCAGACTCTCACGCAGTAGACGCGGGTTCGATTCCCCGTGAGTAAGTTTTTTTTTATTGTTAATTTTATTTTTGAATAATTATTCTGCTTGTTATTAATAACGACAACAGGTAGACGTTTGAAATATTTAGCAGAATATTCATTATTATAGATAATGGTACGGTACCCTTCATGAGGGAGTCCGACTGGCAACATCTACTTATAACAGCATCGTATATTTAAAAAAGGAAACCGTAGCATTATACAAATCGGACATTCAAGAACTGTACGCTTACCACAAAATTAGTGGAAATATAAAATTGAATTGTTCAATTTTTAATTTGAAATTATATTACAGTTTATAGAAATTTTTATTTTCTAGATTTTTTCTTAAGAGTGTCGTAGAAAAAATATGCTGCTCGACTCGTGTGGATTGTCCATATCGCACTTGAACGAACACTTCGTCCTCGTGCGATATGGCCATCATATTCACACTAGTTGCACAAACTACAATTTCTTTCAAAATATGCCCTTTTACATTAAAAAGGACCTGCCAAATGTCAAATCAATTTATCCTTCAACACCCTGTATTTCGAAAAGTAAATGTGCTAGACCCCTCAATCGCGCAAAAAAATTATGGAAATAATAGTAAAAATTTATCCGAACAAATTCAAGTAGATCACCAGCACTGCGAATACCAGCTTTGCATATAATTTTAATATAGCATCGGTGGCTCAGTGGTAGAATGTAGAAACGAGAGAGAGACTTAGGAGAGAGCACAAGCACGCAAGCAAGGAACATAACGAAGCAACGTAACATAACGTAACGCGTAACGGTCAGATTTTTTGCGTCGCGACCCCTGGTCGCTCAAACATAACCTGACGTAAAGAACTAAAGTTCCAAAAATGTCGTTCGAAGAACAAAAATGTTATCTGTGCTGGACAAAATTTTGCAAGCTTCAAAGAAACGTTCAGACTTACTTGAAATAAATTGAATTTATCTGTGTCACCTTTTGACGAGTCAAATGTAGGTACTATTTATTTGTTATATACATATTTGGGAAGAAATCGTCAAAGCTCATCGGAAGAACATGCAATGAAAGATAATATAAAACAATATAGAAAAGAATGGGTTTTTTTAGGAAATACATTATTGGTTTTTGAAGTTAAAAAGAAGGAAGAAGGTATCTCAGAAGTATTTGAAAAGTGGTTTATTACACTTAATCCGGCAACATAAAGATAACTGTTGGTAATGCATATTGCTCTACAATGCTATTAATTTTGTAGTATTGTTATTGCCAGAACATATTATCAATATTTGGTTCACACATTTTATTTTATTAACACAAACTGAAGTAATACAAAAGAAATAAATTCGATGCGACTGACGATACAGTCTGAAGCGCAATGTGCATACATATATAGTGACGTCATAGTCACAGTCTTCGCCCCGCTCTCGGTATGCTTGTTCAATTGGTTGTATCAGGAGAACGACTTATTCTATTGACATGAAATTTTCAGAATCATATTTATAAGTACTTTGTTTTACGACAGTTGAAAATGATTTAAAAATTTTAGTAAACGAGCCCATTCAAATACTTTTTTATTCAAGTATCTCATATAGTATATACCAAGTTTCACATAATATACAGAAATATTGGTCATAAGTTAACTATCCTACTTAATCTAGTGTCAAATATAGGATGATTAGGATGATTTACTCACCTATCAACAAAAAGTGCACCCAAAAAAATATTATAACTATCTGTGTTAAAAATTCTCCTATGTCGCTGAATCTTTTTTAATGAAATTTTATTATGGAATGTTGGATAACAATAGGTAATAAAACCGTGTAGGAGTACAAGCAATGATTTTTTATGGGTTTTCTGTTGGTTTTTGAAGGAGGTCACAACCATATTTGGAGCACCCAATCTTATTCTATTAGTCATTTTTAATCTTTTTGTCATCTAGTTCTGAATGAGAACTTGAAAATATTAAATGTATATTTCACGTTTCCAAACATTTATTACTAAAACTATAAAATACATCATTTGTTGGCGGGGTGATAAAAAATCAAGATATTGTTACTTCTAATCGCCCACACTAACACGTTCAGGAGTATGTTTGGTTGTCTATGCCATCATCTACAGAAAATTAGGCATGAACAGTGTTCATTAGTGAATTACTATAAGTATGTTTGGTTGCATAATCCAAATTCCATCATTAGATAATGGAAGTCATTTATGGATATTTTATGTATGTTCAGCTGCTTATACCGTTGAGTGATAGATATAATATATAATTTATCACTTAACGCTTATACCAAAATCTTTTATCAATAGAGAATCATTCAATAAAAGTATCATTATTGGATTCTCATTAAAAGTTAGTCTTTGAAAAATAATGTGAATTATATTTGTCCTCTTATGTTTATCATATCACTGAAGGTTGCATATATTTTTCATAACCATATTTCTTTTGTCCTATATTTGTTTTGGTATCTACAATAATATATTCAAAACATTTTATATAATTGTATAAAGATTACCGGCTTTGTACCTATGAGATTAATGTTAAATTTGAAATAAAGAAAATTCTCATTAAGTTTAATAGTAATTTATTTCAATTCATTTATTATAAGTATAAATAATTTTATATCCACAAAAGCAGCTGTTTTTATTCCACTCAACTTTTGTATAAGACAAATAATTCTCAAACCATCAATCTTTCTTTCACAACAAAACATTGTATTCAAGTCTATTTCAATATTTTCATACAAAAGTAAAAAAATATAAAGCTAATTTACTCTACTTTCTTTTTAGCATCTACATTCCAATACATTACTAATTGTGCTACTAAAACAGCATTCGCTAAACTAGAAGCTACATATGTCAAAATAACCACATTATCACCAGTTTCTTGCATTGAAGTGAAAATTCTTGCTAACGATCCTCCAAGTAACATACACAATGTAATTGCTGATAATTGACCAGTATGGCCATTTTTAAAATTGGTAAAAGCTTGCATTAGCTTAGCAACAACTACTAAGAATATATTAAACGTTTGAAGTGCCCATAAGATGTCTAGTGTTACCAAGCCAGACATCATAGCATAACACACAATTAGATAAACAAATATGTAAAGAATTGCTTTAACAATTACGCCTTGGTAAAATAATATTAAAAATCCTATTAACAGAGTTTGAATTGCTAAGAAACTAGCATCTCCCCATGCACTAAACGGAAACCCTTTAACAAAACTATATGACATATAAATTGTTATTGCACTCAAGTCTAATGTGACACTGAGAATATTGATTCCTTCTCCACTTTTGGCATTGTACATTTTTAGTATCTGTGGCACTTTCACTGTTAATGAACCCAAAATGATTCCCAAGCCTAGGCCTTTACTTAAAGTTGCTAAGAAACATTGACCTAAAAGTAAATATTACATAAGTAACTTTAAAATAAATTTTTATAAGTAGTTTTGAATAATCATTATATATAAAATATTTGATAAACGTGGCAAATATATATATAATAGTATTCTAATTCAATTTTTAGATAATGTAAGGAAAACTATTACAGCTAACTTCAACAATCAACCTAATATACTTACCTACCTAGGTATGTTTTATAATATTTTTTATCAATAAAAATGATTCTCAAATTTTGATAAAATATAGTAGGTTTGATAAAATAGTTTAAAATTGTACTTTTAAATTGTATACTTACTATCTAGATAATTTAGCTTTAAGAAATAATTATCAAAACATTTTGGAGTCAATACCAGCAGGGCCACTGTTCTAAATAACTCAAACGACGTAGAGTTCATTTTTATTAGTTTGGTTGGAGTCTAAATTTTCACAAACTCAATTCAGATGTATTTAATGCTATACTATAACATATATGACACGTCAGTGATAATATTTGGTTTAACTTTAAATTAAATTGATAATAAAAAGTTTTCTGAACATAAATAACCTTGAACCTGTGGACTGTCAAAGTGTCAAATCTCCATAAGTCACAGATAAGGACGCAGTCTGGCCAACTTTATTAGAAGCAGTTATAGTACGAGCGATAAATACAATCCGACTGCAGAATGCAGTCGGATAAAATATGAGAAACAACCAATAAATTTGCTTGTTATCCACAAAAATTACCCCATAATGTACATGTGGGAGATGCATATACTTTTTGTTTTTTGTTAATTTCTTGAGAAATCAAACCACAATTTTCTTAAATTTTCGATTTGTTGTCGCTCCAGACCGTTATCAAGTAAAGAATAATAAGGTCTCATAAAATTCTGGTCTCTATCTGACACTTTACTGGGACCCATTCCTAGTGTAGACTAGTTATAATATTGTTAGAGTGCCATACAATAATAGTATAACGAGCAATTTATTCATTATTCGCTCAGGGTGAATAATGTAAGGTGAGTTGAATAGTATACTTTGTCCACGATTAAATTATGAAAATGATGAACATTAGAAAATATTACAAAATAAATGTATGTAATTTTTGACTTAGTCATACAGCAGTGAAAGAGTTTGTTGATTATTACTAGAACAACAAAAATGTCGCTGCTTCACAATTAAAAAAAAATGTGTAAAACTATTGAATTGTACATACATTTCACTAAAATTCTGATGGTTCTATCATTATGTAAAGATAGGCACATTAGTATAGTTTACTAAACAAATTTTGTTCTCTTTGACTTTACTATGAAATATTATTTCAATTAGTAGCTGCCCCATCTATTGCTTTTGTATCCGAGCAGAAGGAAAACATTTATTGAAATCTATATACCCAAATGTGAGAATAAGCTACTGAACAGGAGATGTCGCCAGAGGTAGTAAATTCAATGATAGACCAGAAGTTTTGTGTTTCTGAGAAGCAGTTTTTCTTAATTTTAAGGTTTCAATACATTGCTGTTTAAATGTGTTTGTATTTTGTTGAAGAATTAACGATGTTATGTATAGTCTATAATTGAAAAAGAAAATAGAGATCTAATCGTTTAAAGGCACGTCCACTCTATCTGCCACTGTTGGCAAAGCAGATTCGATGTAGACGCAGCATTTGGCCCGTGCCAATAAGCCAGCCGTGTGTCAATGAAAACCGCTAAAGTGTCGGCCTCCTTCAAGGAAAGCCAATGAAAACGGAGAGTGGGGGCGTCCAACCAGTGCCAACGTAGTTATGCTATCTATGGTATGCCAACCACTGGCCTCTCTTGGTTTCAGGTGAGATTCAGACTGTCTACTAGTTCAATGCATGTAGTTTGATAGCATAACAACCAAGTATACAAATCGTAACAAACTTAGTTAAAGTTTCTTTCCGAATAGCTACAATTTCATGATATGATGGATATAGATATCCCCAATTCATGATCCTAGAGGGCTCCTTCTCAGAAAAAAATATAATATCCCAGTAACAAAATATGCAGTGGATATTTCTGTCTTCCTAATGTGTGTTTTCAGTACTTACCTTTGCCATCTTTTTGTAGCAATGTGGATTGTGGATATTATCAATATTCCTTTGTGAAACATCAAAAATTAATTCTGAATAAAACTATATACACGATACAATAAACCTTGCATGCTGTTTCATTGTCCGTAACAAGTTTGCGTCCACAGGGAAAACAATAACCGGTCAAATTCCAACTAAACAAACCTTATAACTAAGCACGTGCAAGTCACGTGTCGCATCATACCCCCCACGTCATTAATGCGTGTGAACATACGTTTGCAAACAAAAAACGTAAACGTAGTGATGTGCATTTGTTTACTTCGGTTTATTTTTTATTTGACAACCTTCAGAAAGTCAACATTTTGTTGTAAATGCACTATATCGTTTTGTTAGGTGTGTCTTCACCTCTTCCAATTAATTTCATCAACGGGGGTCTACATTAATGACGTGAGATATGTAAATAAATACATTCATTTACAGTAAACACTTAACCTCTCATTGAATATTGTTTGATATCCTTTTTTCATTCAACTTATTCTACAAAAAAGATCATTGGCAGTTTCAACGATTACAAAGATATTTACATAGAGTTACGTAAGAAATCGCGAACAGCATGCCTGGCCATTACCGGAGTAATGTCATCCACACCAACGGCGGCTATGGAAGCCCTTCTGCAACTAACTCCTCTCCACAATCACTTGGAGAAGGAAGCCAGGAGAGCGGCCCATAGAATGCTATCAGTGGAGAGGCAAATAGATGGAGAGACCCTGAGGGATCACTCAGGATTGATGAGGGAAATAAAAAATTGCCATATTCTCTGGATGCCCTCGGATCTTTCTGTCACAAAACTTAACTTCACGTGGACAAGCCCTTTAAGGTCCTCATTCCCACGAGAGACCAATGTGATAGCGAAGAAATCTCCTTCCTAGAAACGGACTACGTGATTTACACTGACGGATCCAAAACCGGAAACGGGGCTGGAGCGGCGGTCTTCAGCAGAAAACCTAGAGCTGAAATCACAGCCAACCTTTGCAGGTACGTTACCGTCTTTCAGGCTGAAGTATACGCCATTGAACTATGGCTGCAAGAGAGCTGATGAATCAACCTGTTGTGAAAAAAAAAAACATACACATCCTGTCAGATAGTCAGGCTGCTCTTAAAGCACTGAGCTAAAACAGGATAAAATCTAAGATGGTTTATAACTGCCTACAATCCCTTGAAATACTTGGCAAGAAAAACAGAGTCATTTTGACCTGTGCCGAGAACCTAAACTAACCTAAGTACGTAAGAAATAGTCACCTATTACTGTTTTAAGAAACTGAGAATCCTATGATATCTGCCTGGGTTTGCAAACTGATTGCAAACTGGAAGATCCATACTTACTTCTACTAGCTCAAAAGGAAAGTCTTAGAGACCAGTAGCTCCATCAGACCTATTTCCCGGATAGGAATTTTAGGAAATCTGCAGGCCTTAGTCTTCCTAAAGGAAATGATAGACTTTGACTTCCCGTAATCGTTTCCATTCGATCTGGTAATTTCAACGACATAAAGGAATTTACAGTTTATCAAATGTTTCGAGTAACAAAGCAATGCTGTTTGGTTTCAGGATTGATTTCTATGAGGCTTCAAAATTATTTTCAAGTAAAATATTCCCTATAAGGAAACCTACAGGAGCAAATTACAGAAACATGTCGAAACGGAGTCTCTAATGAATAAGTTTCTAGAAGCACTTTGGTTTTGTGCCTGCGCTGGTCTGTTGATCTCTAAAGTTTGTTGTTTTCTTTTTATTTATAGGTTAACCGTTAACATTCGACACTCGAAACAAACCCAAAACTGAAAAGTCACTAATAAATTACTAGATTTTCTTAGTGTTGTCATGTACACAATGCGTTAAGCACTTAATAATAAGCAGCAGCAATGATAAACTTAAGAGCTCCTTAAAGTTAAGAGCAACTTACGAAAGGCGTGAAAACGGGCACATAGTTACCTAAACGTCACAAATACGTTTCTTGCTTAGTGGGTAAATATGCTTATTGGATTAGCTATTATTTGTTTTAGCCTCACAATTACGGTTCCTACATCTACCGCTACCTTGAAGCCTTGGCCCGTATACCAGGTTTCCCCAGCAGCCTATATGAATATTCTTCTCCAGTTTTCTCAGCCTCATAAATCTTATGAATAAAACTATGATGTGGTTGTATGAGTTTTGGCATATTTTTTGTGGACCTTGAAGTAGTTTGTGCGCTGTAAATCAGGCTTTGCCACATATAAAAATGAACCAAATCGCTACGTCAGGTATTTTTATATATTATAGTCTATTTTCACGTACGAGAATTTCTAATGCAAAACCTCTACAGAATAATAGAAAAAGGTTTGTATAAGATGGAACCAGTGGTATAACCCTTATGAATTTCATTCATAAATTGCCAGAGCTTTTGATGACCTTGAACGGATCGCTTTACGATTCATTATACCATAGGCGTAGGTGGCATAAGTTTTAAAATGACTTGAACGTGTTGAATGTTTTTTCTTAAATATTGTAGAACAGTACACTGATGAGTGAATAAGACAATAATCTTATACCAAATATTTATTGGTTTTTCCATATTACAATTTTCATTTTGTTATGATTTTTTAAATTTTTATTGACAAATTTTAATGTGTAATATAGTCGTACCCTGAAGAAAATTTTCATTACATATTTTAATGAGTGATTCAACAATATTTTCTTCCGTAGCAACTTTCTCAAAAGTCATTTGGAATAATGTTTCTAATAATGAGATATATTGTACAAAATTTTCATGCGGCATATTCAAGTTTCCAAAACTATCCTCATTCGTATTTTCTCTAAGGTAACAGTATAAAGACGAATCGTCTAAATTCTGATACGCTTGTGAATACGTCTCACATACGCTGCATGTATGAATTGCCGAACATGTTTCAATTAAATAACCACAAAAGTAGCGAACAAAATTCTTTTCCAATAAATCATTTGTCTGAAAGTCTTTAGGCATTGCAGTATTTGATGAAAGGAATATTGTTGGAATAGCCTTTTTTAAAAGAAGTTTTCTTTTATGAGGTTGCATAATCATGTCTGGTTAAAAATGAGCACCACATAAACGATGACTACTATTGTATAGAGTTTATAGTTTTAGGATCAAGTCAGGCCTATCGCATACTTCGAGCCAAACTTTAGCTTTGAAACAAAAACAACAAATTAAATCAATGCATGAAACTAAGGCTCATAAATGTAATATGAAGATAAAATAATAAAAGTATTATAGGTACTAAGAGTTTCTCACCTTTCTCAATCTTTTTGAAAAAGGTATAATTATTTTCTATCAAATATTTATTGTTACATCCACGAACTATACACACATACAATACCCGTTTTCTTCTTTTCAATGGTATCCATTGCAAAAAAATGCTTATAAACTATAAAAATAATACCGAAAACCCGTAAAAATATAAGCTGTAATAAATAATTCGATTCGCAAATTCACCACTGGCACTTTATAGTTGGATCGCAGCACAGACTGGCCGTCGGATGAGATACTCATCCGAACGACGTTGTAGGTCACAGAGAGCTCGGCAGTGTAACGTCACGAGATAATTTACTGAGGTTCGTTCCTATACTGTGGCCGTATAATAAGATTATTTTCAATAAGGAGAAATTGAAAAAATATGGAATTGCAGAAAATCGTGGGATGACGGTGGTTAGTTCAGAGTTCAGTGCGAACTAAAGCAGTATGACACAATGTTCTTAACATACGTTGTGGAAAAATAAAACGTTGAATAGATAAGGCTTTTACTTGATGTAGATCCATACCAAATGATAAAATAAAACAATTAAATTTGTTAAAATCTACATTATATTATAGAACTTAAAGTTCAATATAATGTAGATTTTAACAAATTAAATTGTTTAAAGTTCAATATAAGTAATGTTTTTTGAACAAATTAAATTGTTTTATTTCATCATGAATAAAACGTTTTAGAAAAAATTGCTGTTAGGAAGCTATTATTAGGTGAAAATATAAGTGTACACCCGATGTACCTATTCATTATATTTATACAAATGTTGCTTCATACGAAAATACTCGAGTACCTATAACTTCAAAAAATATTCTAACTGTCCAATAAACGAAGTCAATTGCCTATGGATTTCGAATGCTTCAATATTTTAATACTCTCTCATTCATAAAAATAAACTATAAGTGGATCTTGCCGCACAAGGGTATTGTAGGCAATGAAAAGACATCCAGAGCTACTGGGTTCAAAAACTACAATCACGGGTCCTGGTCCTGAACTAGTATTTGGGATATCAAAACCTGCTGCACGTGGTTGTACATTTCGGTGGATTCAAACTAAACATCAGTCATACTGGAAGGCCGTGCCAAAACAGGAACACACAGCAAACTCCTGGTCAAAAAACCCTCAGAAACGGTTCTAGCTAACTGAATAATAAACCTCAGCAGGGACCAGATAGGGAAATTGACGGGATGATTCACCGGTCACTGTATACAATCGGTATATATAGGGAGGAGCTTATCTGTCGGTTCTGCATGGAAGAGGAGGAATGCGAAGCTTCGTCACATTGAAGAAATAGACTCCTGGACTAGAGTATCCAAGGGAGGATTTCTACAAGAAGGAGCTAATGAAAAGTGAAAAGAGTGTTGAGCATGATAAATGCCACTAGTCTTTTCAGATAAACGGTACAACCGAAAGCACAAAAAGCCTAAATGCTGCGGTGCCAAGTGCCAAGGTCTCTAAGCCTCTGGCTGTTGGTGCCAAACTAATCAATATGTATTATACCTACCTAGGTATATTGTCTTTTAGCATAAAAGGAAATACATTCTATTGGATAATTTGGTTATTTCAAGGAGTTTATTAAATAAAACATTCATTGGCAACAACTGTAATTAACTAACAAAAAATACAGTTTTTCCACTTTCTGTAATATAAATGAAATTGAAGTTATTTTCTTCTCTTTGTATAAAAGTACAGTTAATCTAAAAACTTCAAAAACAGTTCATTTCCGTTTCTCTCCCGATCCTCGGCAAAGAAAGAAAATAGAGAAAACTTCGCTCGTCTAACATTTCCCTTCCAGCTCCTTAAACCACCCCAAATCCATTATACCTCTCTCTTCTAAATATATCTGAGTAATCTACGTTGGGATTTTCTTTTGTTCTGATAATTGAGGTACGGTTACCTCCGTAGGCGTGGTTGCAGGCGTATTGACTTCCTTCCTTCCGGTATTTCGCCAATGGAACACACTTATTAGGTAACTATGGATACGGATCGTGTTGATACACATGCTTGGCGCCACGCCCGTCTCCAAATACTTATTACGGTGATCGAAAGAAGTTTCAGTGCCTATAAATTTGGACTTTAATCAGAGTGAGTTGTTTCCAGAAGATAAATGAACGGCTCTTCAATAGATTATTCAAGACGTAACGCATTTTATTTTTGTAATAAAGAGCAGATTGGATGTATTCAAGGATCATCCAGTTAATTAATTTTTTATAAGTATAGAATATTTTCTTTACAATTTAGATCGTGTCCATTTATTCAATTCGTTGCATATACAACTTTACCTACCTATGTGATTTTTGATAAGCCGGCACCGTGTTAACATTGCTGCCAAAACCAAAAATTAAAATAAAATACCCAATTACAGGATTTTGTATTGACACCAGCTGAGGCAAATAGTTATTTATGCAGTGCATACTGTGTCGTTGGAATGATTTATAACAATTATACCCGCCAGTGACGCAGTAATTTCAACTAGGTTGATTTTTATTGTACCTATATCTATTTGCTAAACGACCAGTTTTTTGGATATTACTTATTAGTATGGCATGGCTTTTTGAAACCCATTTGAAACGACATTTCGAGAATTTTATGAATTTATAAAAGATTTATTAACGCGACTGGCTTTAGAAAGAGTAGATACCTATAGGCGCTGTTAGTACATTAAAAGAGTGGCACAAACTTATCCAAAGCTGTGAAAAGAATGCCGGCAAAAACATTCAATATTGCCAAATTTAACCATAAAGAAGCTGAGTATTATAGTAACAATAATTTGAAAATTCACATCTGACTAGCATCAATACATCAATAATGATTAAACATCAGTGCTTCCTTCCTTGGTCTTGGTCTATTATGTTTTTTTTCGGTTACTGAATATTAGATGGTGAGTCCCTTAGCATGCTGGCAAGAGACAGCAAAATGTCTCTAATATGGGTGCCGGCTCATGAGGGGATTGCAGGAAATTAAATGACAGGGCCTCATGACCGACCATTCCTCGGGATTATCAATAAATAAGGCTCCAGTATGGGAACCCGAATAGTTGCTCGCGGATCAAAGGGAATAGAGTAGTAAACCTCGATAAAAAACCAGCAGCATAGGGGAGGCAGCTATATTGAGTGATTGTAGGCAGCGGAGGCCACTGCGTCCGTAGGCAACCGTGACAAAAAGCCTAGAGGAGTAAACCTCGATAAAACAATCCGTAATCTACGTTGTTAGCAACCGTGACAATGTATGTATGGCTGCGCGAAAGTCAGTAAGTAACGGTGCCTCCGGGATACCTGGTGACCTCCCGGAGTACCCAGCCTTACTACCACAAGCGGGGCTCTGTGGTGGTGGACATTCAATTCCCTAGCTACTCGTGGGATGTAGTATGGAGCATGCAAGAAAAGCGGAACAGGAAGCAGTGGAGAAAGAGAGAGAAGGAAATGGAATTTTTGGGAAATCGAGGCTGGTGAAACGAACACCTGATAAGGCGGGAGAGACAAGTGAGTGGAGCGATACTGGGGTGAAAAGGAAGGAGGTATCACCTCTGGAGAATAAGGAGCAGAAGAGGAAACAGAAGGAGAAAGGAAGGGAGAAAGTGAAAAGTGGTAAAGAGGAAGAGAGGGAGAGTGTAGAGATATTGAAGGAGATGGTAAGGCGACTGGAGAAGAGGGTGAAATCGCTGGAAGAGCAGAAGTCAGTGGCTGGGGAGCGGGTCAGGGAATTAGAGAGGTTGAGGAGAGGGGAAGGTAGGAAGGAGAGAATTCAAACACGATGGGAGGAGGGGAAAAGAGACTGGGATGGATGGAAGGAGATTAGAGATAAGGACTGGGAGGATGAAAAGAGGTGAAGGTGGGAAATCCAAGTGGGGAGCAAGGTCAGCGTTGGGCCACACAGGCTTGAGCATGTGGAGATGGAGGTGCTGAGGAAGACGATCGCGTGGTTGAGAGCAGATGGGACGAAGGTGGCAATTTATACAGATAGGGAAAAGGAAAAGGAGGTCAGGAATGAGGCGGTAATCTTGAAGGAATTGGAGAAGTCAATCAGGAGGGGATAGAAAGGATTAAGAAGGGTTTGAGAGAGATGGAAGGAGAGTGGGTGGATAGACTTAGAATCTCAAGGAACAGGGAGGGCAAAGGAAGGGTTTGAGGTCAAAGGAATTCGGAGGGATGTGAAAAGGGTAACAGGAGCTAGAGCGGTGGAAGCGGAAAGGACAACGAAAACCATTAAGATGGTGGGGATAGATTCGTGGAGTGAAGATGAAGTGGTGAGGAAAAAAATAGAGGAATTGATTGGGGAAGGGACAAGGGTGATGAAAATGGTGAGAGAAAGGAGCGACATAAAGATGGCGGTGGTGAGGATGGAATGTGAGAAAGCGGAAGCTTTACTAGCAAAACGGGAGATTAAGCTAGACCTTAATAGGGTGATTATTATAGAGGGAAGAGAGGAGGGCAGATGTTTTGTATGTGGAGAGAAGGGCCACCAGGTAGCGGGATGTAAGACAAGGAGAGTGGAGAAGATTATTATTGGAATGCTGGCTATGTAAGAGCGTGGACACATGGCTGGAGACTGTCGGCAAGCCTTCCTTTGTAGGTTATGCGGGGAAAGGGGACACAAGCCAGGGGAGGCAGATTGTAGTAGAGGACGGAAGGGAGTAGCTGTAGACGGAGATGGAAAGAATGGGAGGTACCCTCTGGATCCCTCAGAGGGGACGAGTCTGAGCAAGTAGGAGGAAGGAGAAAGCAGACAACGGGAAGAAAAAATGTAGAGGATAGATGGAGGGTGTTACAGATGAATCTATAAATTGTGAAAGAGAAGGCATGTGAGAGGAAGGTGATAGAAGGGAGTAGATGACAGAGAGTGTGTGAGGGACCACCGCCCGCCTTGGAGTATTCTAGGGTAGTGATTCCGAGGCGGGAGTAACGGCGAGCTTGAGGTGGGTTTGGTTGGTAGGCATTCCCTTGGGGATGAGTCCAACACTGTCTGGGTACTGGTTAGGACCCATTCGAACATGAGTTTCCCATCTAAGCCCGAAAAAAAAAAAAGAAAAAAAAAGAGACAAGCTAGCTAAAGAAGGCTCTAAAGGAGCCTTCACAGGTCCGGAACCGTTTTGTGGAATCACAAAGGATTACATAAGAGGGGAAGTAGGGAACTGGTTAATTAAGGAACACCAACTCAAATGGAGGCTGACACAAGGACATCTCCATACTAAGAGTCTACTGAATAAGTAGACAAGGAACTCTCGTCCAGGCTGTTGAAACTTGGCAAGAGAAATTTGAAGACAGTTACCGACCTGGTGACTGGACACTGTACCCTGAGAAAGCATCTGCAGAGGATGGGCAAAGTTAGTGAACCTATGTGCAGGAAAAGTGAACTCTACGATGGAACACCTACTCACATACTCTGCTTCTGTGAGAACTTACAAGGACTCAGACAAAAGCACTTTGGAGTGGAAGTGACACAACCATCACAGCTGCTGAAGATCCCTCCAGATAAACTGGTGCCTATATAGAAGACACAAAGCATCTGGAATTGAAGTGGGTAGATAACATGGAAAATGGTACAAAGATTCAGTTCAAGTGCCTGTGCTGAGCCCAACTCAAGCGTATGAATAAATGATTGAAAATGAATAGAAGGTAAATATTTTTCCAAATATGTTATGGGTTTCCTTCAAACCGTGCGAAAATCATATTACCGTGTACCTACTCCGATTGAATACAATCAGTGAAGATCCATTGAACTACTCTTTTTTTTTTCTTTGAAATGACATGTACTTTATCACAATCAATTTTTTTGCTTCCAGGGAGGGGCAGCTGCCTCTCGCTGGGTATACCCATTTAACAGGAGATACCTATAGAACTGCCTCATTTTCCCAATTAAGGCTTTTTGTTTTTCTTGCTTATGTACAATACTTCAGCTCTATAGTTCTATAAAATTTTAATAAAATATGCGAAGATGGAAGTTTTTGTTGATAGATTTGGCACAAGATTTTATTTCACTATACTTAATAAATGGCCATGTGGGACCGCCATTAAATCATACGGACATCAGGACCGACTCATTACTTCTGATACATTCTGTCATTTATTTGGCACAATGGGGCTCCAACACTAATTACTAAGTTCTCATACACTGAACTGTTATCACTATAATTACTACATAAACCAAAAATAATAACGAACTACACAAACTATGACCTTCTTTGCTCGTCATAACATTCTAAACGTGATCTTTTTTCCCACCACTCATCTCTTCTTGTCAGAAATGGACTGCGCATAGGGTACCGGTGTCTTTCCTCATTGGCTACATTCTAAGGTCAAAAACAGAACGCACCAACAAAGAGATTCAAGACATCTTGCACTAAGTGCAGCGTAGAGAATAATTATTTTAAAAATGGAATTTTGAAACTATTCACTTGAAGTTGCCACAGCTCGGATTTTGTCAAAAGCCGAGAGCACCCATGTTTCCAACCTTCAATAAATAAAGAAGAAACTTAAACTAAAGTGTTCCATCAAGAAAGTGTCTCATCACATGATTTTTTAAAGAAGAGATGACCAAAATTTAATGAATAATCATATTTTGGTGTTTAAATGTTGCTGGACTTGGTCTAATACCTAGTTTCAGATCCACGTA
>CAJUYI010002936.1:0-26962 GCA_910591695.1 Galerucella pusilla | reverse complement strand
GGCGTAGTCGGACGCTGTGTCCGAGACAATAACGGTATGGCTTGAGAAGGTGGATATTTGATTGTACAATCCTCCCCTTTTCAATCCGGGACAGTCCAGGCGATGAGACAAAGTACCTGAATATAACTGACGCGAGAACATCTCGAGTGTTTTTACATCCATTGAGGTCTTTTCATAAATCAACTCTTCAATTAACGGCTGTAGTGATGGCGACTCATGTAACCACAATTTGAGTTCCATCAACTGTTTTAGGGACGAGACCACAAAACAAAGTAAACACCATCTAAACAATTAACAAAAACAATAAACTATTTTGTCAACTGCCCAGGACAAGTATGTGCTTATGTGCCGTATTTACAATAACAATCAACGATATGTAACCGTAAATTACGCGAAGCGCTAACGTTATTAGCGTTAGAGACGTAAAGAAGTGAATCGCGCATTTAATAAACGTCAAAATACCGTAGACCATTTTCTTAACAAGCAATATCTCTATTATTATCAATTCTTACTTTTTTACCCAGGATTTAAGAGCCGCTAACTTCAACGAGATATATCATATTGACGAGTGCAATCAAAAAATTGATTATTCCAATAAAACCATCCTAGCCTTATTCGATATGCATGCCCCCATACGAGTAGTTAAAATTACTAGGAAAAAAGCACCATGGCTCACTGCAACTTTAAAGCAGATGATTTTATTAAGAGATAAAGCATTAGAAAGATTTAATAAATCTAAATGCATTAATCATTACAATTATTACAAAACATTACGGAACCAAGTAAATTATGCCATAAAACGCGAGAAAAAGGCCTATTTCGAATTTAGATTAAGACAAGAAAATAACTTGTGGAAAGAGTTGAAAGATTTGGATCTAGTTAAAAATAAAAGTGATGATATAAATGATTACTTCATTCATGGGATAGGAGCTCATGACTCTCCTGATCCCCACATAATTTCCAACTACTCATCAACAAGGCTAAACGAGAACTTTTCCTTTGCCTTTCGGGAGGTAGAAGAACTTGAAATCTATGAAAAATTGCTTTCGATAAAATCTACAGCTACCGGGCCGGATGGAATTAATATAACTATGCTTTTACATTGTTGTCCCTACATATTGCCCTATGTTACCCACATATTAAACTACTGTTTGCATCATTCTGTCTTCCCTTCCATCTGGAAGCAATCCAACGATATACCCTTACTCAAAAAGGATACTCCAAATGATTTTAACGACTTTAGACCTATAAGCATTCTTTGTACACTCTCTAAAGTTCTAGAAAAAATTATGGACAAACAATTACGATTATTTATGTTTGATAGCAACATCCTACCTGAACACCAGTCAGGGTTTCGCCCAAACTATAGCTGTACCACCGCATTACTTAAAGTCTTAGATGATATCTACTCTTACGTAGACTGCAATAAACTTTGTATATTGGTACTGTTAGATTATTCAGAAGCCTTTGATAAAATAAACCATGACATGCTCTTATCTGTTTGCTCATATATTGGTTTCAACAACTCGTCAGTGAAACTCTTGAAATCCTTCTTAAAAGATAGATCCCAGAAGGTTGTACTGGGACCTTTATCATCCAAAATAGGCCATCTAGCACGGGGTGTACCCCAAGGTTCTATTCTAGGTCCCTTGTTGTATTGTCTGTACACTTCACAATTTCAGAAGAATCTCAAATACATGAACTCACATTTCTACGCCGATAACACACAGTTGTATCTTGATTTTAAAGAATCAGAAGCTGATACAATATCGTCTAGAATTAATGAAGATCAGCAAAATGTATTGGATACATCTAAAAAATACTGCTTGTCTATTAATGCAACAAAAACGAAAGTCATGCTGTTCGGGCGCAAGTCAACAAAAAATAAAGTTACAAATAAAATAAATTTGTCAATAGGGAACGAAGAACTAACATTTTCTAACTGTGAAAAAAATTCAGGCATTTATTTAGATGACTCCTTAACTTTTTCGTATCCCATCTCAACGATAGTTAGAAAAGCATTTTCAAACTTGAAGCTCGTGTATTCAAATCGGCAACTCCTCAATCAATCCTCCAAAGCAATTATGTGTGAAAGTCTAGTATTATCTCAATTAAATTATGGTGACATTATATATGGCCTGGCGCTATCACAATTCGATAGAAATAGGCTCCAGCGAATTCAGAACTCATGTGTTCGGTTAATTTGCGGTATAAGACGACGCAACCCAGTGTCCCTTCACCTAAAAAAATTGGGCTGGATAAACCAGAATTAAAAGACTGCTACATGCTGCTGTAACCTATCATAAGATCATGCTAACGAAAATGCCATCCTACCTTTATGAGAAAATTAAGAGAAGATCCGAAGCACACAACATCAATGTTCGTTTTAAAGAAACCATCACTATTCCTCCTCACAGAACATCGTTTTTTCGACCAAGCTTCTCATATCAGATTGCAAAAATTTACAATATGCTGCCTAGAAACGTAAAAACACTACCCGTTTCTAAATTCAAAAAACAAATTAGAGAGATTATATCCAGTGGATCATTCGAACATCTTAAATTTTAATTTGAGTAACATGTTAGATTCATAACAACATACCTATCCGCTGTTAATACTATTATCACACACCTGGCATAATATATACTTACTTTTTTTTTTTAGGCCGCGTGGAAGAGCGCACTTAATCGCTATTTTCTCCTGAATCTAGTGGTTAAGCGCGAACGTCGCCTTTTGCTCGTTGGTAGTACTATACTTTTATTTTTTTTCTCGTTATCCTGTTGTAGCATTAATATTTTACTGATTCCGTTGGAACTCTCATATCGAGTAGTATTCCAAATTAATTAAAATAGTTAAGTAGTACTAGCCGCGCCACCTACTTACCAGAGGTGAAACCGTCAAAAATTTGATAGAGAAATCGTCTTACTTACTCTTGTGTGAGAATCTTGCTGTATTCGCTGTCGGTAGCATTGTCAGAAAGACAGAAACGGCCATTTTACTCTTGACAGTGATAACGGTAGGATCCCTAATTATAGGTAAGAAAATTCTAAGACTTTTAAGAAAACTTGTTCGATTTAAGCCAGTCTGAACTAACTCGAGTGTTTGTTTTCAATTATAGGGAAAACTGGGTAGGCTGAAGACCCCAGCATAAGTAAAATCATTGGGCCGATATTGGCTAACAACTTTTTGTGGTAGCTAAAACCACTATAAATTTCTAGTATCCGAAATTACTATGCTTATATGAGAAGCACATAACTCAGAAGCATTCTTGGTGTTAAATATTCATCCAGTCCTACGTGATAACCATCCCGCTTTGACAAGCAGGGCTCACAGTTCCAGTGTCAGCAAGTTTTTTGAGAAATAAAAAAAACAACCAGTAGACCAGTACCTTTTCGGGCCTCTTAGTTGGTTGGACATAAACAACTATGTAAAATGATCAACAACACTTCAATATTTGGTATGTACACAATTTGTAACAATTTGTTCAGCTGAATATATTGAAAATGTACATTTGGTAAGCCCGTGTTGGGTGTTATATTTTTATTTTTATGTAGGTAATTCTTTGGTAAATTTTGCTGTAGTCATAGTTTTCATTAAATGGGTTATTTCCCATTTTATTGAAATTTTCGGGAGACCTCGACGTCTCATTTAAAATATATATGTTAGCTAGCTCGGTGAACTAATTTACCTCTTCATGTGGTTGCTTGTTTAACCCATGTCGATGCTTCATCGGAATATTTCACATTGAATATAAATAATTGGTTTGAGACCTGTTATTCACAAATACTGTGGAGTGTAAGCATCTCTGTACTTCAGAAACTTACTTTGGAGTTTTAATTTGATCTATTTAGTTTTCACATCCCTTGTCTATGGCTTCACTATAGGCAAAGCTTAATTTTTGTACCCTAGTATTAGGCCCTCAGTCGGCAGAAGGGTCGTAATCACCATCAGAGTAAAAACCTAAATGTTCTTAGTGCAATTGTCCCATTTTTTACATATTATGTATAGTACTTAACATTTTTTTATATTTATATTTACTAACTTATTCATTATTTACTATTGTAATATAAACTATCTAACGATTCCTGAGTATTATTGAGCTGTGTAAGTCTTGATTACCAAACTGTGATCTTCAAGTAACTCTGCTAGTAAGTCGTCTCCTTTTCTACGACTTTAAACCAAGAAAAGGTGGCGTCCATTAAATTTGTTTTGGTTCATAAGGTACAATCCTATATATAATTTTGAGGGTATCCTAACTTACTCACCTGCTCTACCGATGAACAGCTGCCGTTCGCAAAAGTGGTAAGTTTCTCTATAAAAATCTGGTATATTTTGGGGAATAGATCGGGGTTTAAAATTTACTGATATTTAGCCTTTCGAGAAACTTATATGGCCACAAAATGGCGCCCAACGTGGGGCAATAATAATAATAAAGTCATTATTATTATTATTATCATTCCAAGTATGCACTTGCTCAGCACTTGCTGGTAATGTTCACCTATCCCAAGCGTGTGTAAACGCAAATGGGATTAGGCTCGGAAGTTACATATTTAGAAATTTACGGACAGTGTGACAGGTATTTAGGATGGCAGCCTTCTGCAGATCGATGTAAGTATTTTTGTGAAGGCCTAGTTTGGTAAGGCTGTCTTGTAGAGTTTTGGGAATCAGTCCCGTAGATGATACGATGATAGGTACCACCTCTATTTTCTCTGCATGCCACATCTGTCCTACCTCAATTGCAAGATCGGTGTATTTTGCAATTTTCTCGTTGTATTTGTCCAAAATATTGTTATTATTGGGTACAGCAACATCCACCAGATAAACCGAGTTAGCTTTTTTATCCACAACTACAATATCAGGCCGGTTATTCGTCACCCGTCTATCGGTGATAATTGACCTATCGTAGTATAGTCTTAAATCAGCATTCTCTAGCACCGAATTCGGATGGTACTTGTAATATGGGGTGTAGGTGTTAACTAATCCAAATTTGTTGGCTAACTTCTGATGGATGATGTTGCAAAGTTGATTGTGCCTACGTAGGTAATCAATGTTAGCTAAGGCTGAACATCCCGACGTAATGTGTTGTATCGTCTCTGTTTTATTCTTAACCTAACCTACTGCGAAACTTTGACAAGACACTGCCACTTGAATGTTTAGTGAAGATGTCAGTCAGTTGCCCATTTGTACTCATATATTCAACAGTGATTACCTTTTCCTTCACTTCATCACGAATAAAATGTACTTTAATATCGATATGTTTCATCTTACTGTCACACTCTGGATTTTTTGGAACTTTTATGGCTGACTGATTGTCTTCGAAAAGTTCAACACATATGTATTCTTTTGTGAGTAAAAAATCAAAAAATGAATTCCTTATCCAACATGCCTCAGTGCTATATACTCTGCTTCGGTTGAGGACAAAGCAACAACTGACTGTTTCCTAGAAGTCCATATAATAGTGCAGTTTAGTAATTTAAATATATATTCTGCTGTGGACTTTCGGTCAGTTTTGTCCCCAGCCCAATCGGAGTCTGCATATCCTACAATATAGTCGGATGATCTGTCAAATGTAAATACTAAACTTTATTTTATAGTAGATTTCGGGAACCTGGGCCCATAACCTGTTGAATGCGTCAGGATATGATTGGTTTCTTCTGAGTAATAAATCAATGTTAGGTTTGTATTTGAACAAAGCAGTTCATTGTTAAAAGGAAGTTACAGCACGTGTAAAAGAGTTTTAACTTTTACCTTGTTGGTTTTTTTTATATTTTTTAATGTAACAACTTGTCTGTCAACTACTACGAACAGTCAAAAGTCAACTTACATGAATGTCAAGCTCACAGGCCTGCCAATATGAAGTTTATCATTAATACCAACAAATTTCTTCTCTTTTAAACTCTGGTATGAAAATGAAAAGTGAATAAGATACAAGAGTATAAAACTGGTGATGATGAGTTGAAAACTGTTTAAAATGACACATTCAACTTAGCATTTCTAACCGCGAAGTCTTTAAATCATCCATATTTGGAGTACCTGTTCGCTCTTGAGAAATTCTTGTTTTGCTTTGGCGTGAAGTAGTTTACATTACTCACGGGACTGGTCTACAGAAAATTTGTACTGGAACATAAAGGTTCACCTGCGTTTTTCGTACACTTTTTCTTGTGATTTGTCATTTGTTGGCTAATCACGAAATTCACAACGTTCAATTTCGCTGTGTCATCAGTGCGTCGAGGTACATTATCAATATTTTTATTGAAATTGTCATAATTTTCTTGTCTTTTATTTTGTCGTCTCAGACGGTGAGAATGATTAATTTGGAAAATATCACAAAATTATAAATTGTCCGTTTTAAAATGTTCTATTGTTAGCAAAACCTACAGCGTTTTATGTTGGCTCCACCTTTATAATGTGGGCTTTTCGTTTTTTAAGAAGCTTTGATTACTTGTACGTTCAACAATTTCTCTAATACAGAAATTTTGTATTCATAAAATGGCATAGTCGGTCCCAAGTATTTTTTAGTTCAGAAAATGAGAATTGAAAAGCATCAGCTGAATTTAATAAATACAATTGTCTAATGTTCTCTTATCACATGGATAGGTACTATGCATTCAATTCATCGTATTGATCCACTCCACCCATTTATTTATTATTATAGTGTCGTCAATTTGTGCCTGGTCTTAGAGCCGGCGCAAATTGGACCCAGCCCATGTACACGCCACGCGCAGCACACGCGTGGACTATTTTGTAGAACGTTGATTGAGACGAAGTGGCGCATATTAAACCTATCCCACGGCCAGTACAGTTCCAGCCTGTGTTCGCATGGGTAAAGTTGTGCTTTCAACACAGTTTCGTGGATCGTGGGTTCCTATATTTGGATTATATTATAATATAATATTATATTAATATATATTTTCCTATATTTCCTATATTTTTTAAGATGGAAAAATTAATTGAAATTGTTAGAGGCTTTCCTGTTTTGTATGATACTTCTCATGAAGATTATATGAGATCAAAACTGAAAGATGATTTGTGGGATAAGATAGCTAAAGAATTAAATACGTCAGAAATTATGGAGATTTTGGTATATGTAGGGTAATGGGTATGGGTAAGGCATGGGCGTGGGCTGAGTTCAATATGCGTTACTATTAAAAACGTGTACTTGGACTGGGTTTCGGTCACACGTGTGCTGCGCGGGGCGTGTACATGGGCTGGGTCAAATTTGCGCTGGCTCTTACTTTCGTTCAATTTGTCATATCCACAAATTCGAATATTTCGTTTCGGAAGATTGAAATAAAATAGCATCAACAGAATATGAATTAATATCAACCAATCAAAAGATGGGACCACAAAGCACCCATACTATAGAGTGTTCACGACCACAGTAGTAATATAAACCAAAAATGCGCCATCTTCTAATTGGAATTAGAACTAAAATTAGAAAATGGCAGCCGTAGCGGGATATTTGAAAATATGTGTCAGCGGGAAATTTAAACGTACCTTATTTTTGATACTCTAAAATTCCATTCAATCTAAAAAAAAATCAGCTGTTCAACATTTCGCTCTCCTCTAAAGCGGAATTCTGATTTGTTCAACTTTGAATGTATTATTCTCTCACCAAAACAAAACCAAAACTCGTTGCATAAAGGGCTATTTTATGATCAATTGTGAAAGTATGAATAGAAGCTTCAGAAAATTGGTAAATAAATAGCGAAGATTCAAATTTGTACATAACTTCGTCCATATAATTTGAGTCATGAATTAATATTTACAAAATTCTGAAATTAATACAGTTCAATAAAAATTAATGTGAAAGTTGAATTATTTTCAACTTTTTGAAACATTAGCAGCCCTTTAAACGTATGAACAAGTTTGCAATATTTAAGAAGGTTTAAAGGAAACAACGGAAATAGTCTTATATTTATATAGTACATCACAATTTTATATATGTATAGGTGACATAATAATTAAGAAAATTACATATTTTTCTTTATTTTCAAACTTTTTAATATTTTACATTGGCCTGTACCAATAGTTCATTTTTCCCCAAGTAAGGCCGGGAATCTTTCCCCATTTAATTTTTTATTTACATCTTTACATCAATTATGTAAAATTGTTCGTATAATTAGTTGACAAATTTCAACTGATAACAAAACCTTGTGATCTACACAAAGCAATGAATCAAATGAGATCAAGTTTTTTATATTATTTTTAATGCTTTTCACTAAGTTTATTGAATAAGATTGTTTTAATAAATGATATTAAATTATTTTGACAATATCATAAAATGTGTTTGTAAAATTGACAGTAGGATAGCATAAACGTTTATGCCATCCATTTCCATTCTCTTTTATGACAATTAATTCATGTTCTGGATTTATATTGCCATCTTCATAAAATAATCTTGATGAACATGTAGGACAAATTAGAACCTTTTTTTAAATCTTTTCTAAAATAAAACCAGCTACATAATTTTGTGCTCGGATACTTATTGGGTATGTGGTAATAAAATTTTATGGTGTGGTTGGAGTGCAGTTATTGACAATATATCATCTTTACATGCAGATACGGCTGAATTTTCAGATTTTAAAAATATCTCCAATGGCATTGAAATATATTTAGATTTATCATTCTCACAGTTGAATGCTTTTTTATGTGAAGGTGAAGAGCATGCAAAATTTATAAAAAGTGCTTTAAATATTTCAATACACATGGAAGGTGACGGGTTCTTAATGTCCTCCAAAACTTCTGACTCGACGAAAAAAAATTCTAATGGATCTTGGTTGAAGTTTCTTGGTATAATATATAAAAACCCCTCAGACCTAAAAAAGCTTCCCAAATCTGCATAAAATTTTTTATTGTAAAAATCCAATTTTTTTAACTTGGAGGTTTTTTTTGGTCCCCTTTTTCAACTTGTTGAAACTCCATTTTGGATAGCAAAGGCCATGCTTCATTCACCCAGAAATTTATATGTTCTGATGTATCGCTTAGTTCACACCTTGGAAGTTTTCGCTTTTCAGCATTCTTTCGTCCCCCATTCACTGAATCAAACAGCCGATCAAAAAATAGAAGAAGTTCTGATGTTTCAGATGCCCTTGCTCCAATTTGTTGTCCTCTATCTAAAAGAAAACTATATATTTTCAATTGTTTAAATACTTTGCCACTTAGTCTTATCCTAATCATGGCAAAATCATCAAATACTATAGTGAAACGATATAACTTACCGATTCTGCTAACAAGCATTAGAGTTGAAGCAACTCGAAGGCTGAAAATTTGTGCTGCCTGCTTAACTTTAATTTTTCTCAACTTGTTGGAATAAATATACTCGTCGATGAGTTGTGGTAAGGCCCTTGAACCAGCAATTGCACACCCTGTGTCTTCTTCATAATGCTTTTTAATATGCTCCCATTTGGCCATTTGTATATTTTTGTCATAAAATATATTTTTTTAATAAAATTATTTCTAATCCCTTTTAATAAATGGGTTGGATCTAAAAGTGGATATATCTTGAATCCAGCAACTTCAAAAAACTCACCTGAGTATGGTATATTTTTTGACAGATAATCTGCTTTTGTTCCATTCATTATTAACCTGATAGCACTGAAATTGTTTCCTACCTGGTCCAATCCTAACCAAATTTTCTAAGATACAAGATAATAAATGGAAAACAAAGTTTAGAACCGCTTCTTACGGTCAAAAAACGCAGCCATCTTCAGAATAAAATCATTACTGACTGAGAATTAAAAAAAACGCCGGTAAGAACGTAAGTAGGGAGGTACTCTCACGATCGATCGATGCCGATTGCGATCTCAAAAATTAATTTCAGTAGGTTCTGGAACTTAACTTATACACTCGCATGCCTAGATCTTCTCGGGTGGAAAGGGATACAGGACAGGAATACGATGCTGTGTATCCCCATAAACAGCCCCCTCTCTAATGATTTGTAGAATGTTTATCAGTTTCTGACAAGGCTGTTTCTGCTGCAGGACCACCACCTGTTCTTGAAGCTACTATTTTCCTGGCAGCAGCCCTGGTCTCAATTTTATGCGTAGGATCAATCCAATACTATGGAAAAAAATGTATAATGTATTTGCCAGTAAAATAAAACTACTTGATGTGTTGGATTACAATAGAAATACTTACACGTTTCCATCTCTGGCCATCTTTACTAGCGCCCGATCCATGCGCATTTAATTTTTTGGCAAGATCTTCCCATTCTTTTTCAATGGTCATCTTAGATCTTGCCCTAAGACCTACCCCTCTGGCGAGATTTGAATGACTGGTTAAATAGTCCAGTAACTGGCTATTGGAAACACTGTGTTCTCCTATTTTCTGTATGTACGTCAAAAACAATTGATAGTAGCAGTACCCATTCTCAAATTATTTCAGTCACCTAATTAATAAAAGAATAAGTAGAAACACAAATGACACAATACATCAAAACTGATGTATTTACTAGGTAATGGAGGAGGTAATGGAAATTTATAGAGGATGTAGGCATTCACAAGACAAGCTTCTAGAAAGTATAAAAATATTTTGATCCAGCATTGTCTAGATTTATAATTGATATTGTAGAACGACATGTATTAGTCAAAATGGTCCTCCTTGTCCATATATTCATTACATAATGATATCATTTTTGGGCAATTTATAGGTACTTTTTCGTCTTTTTGTTCGCCTTAAAACCGTCCTTTTTCCTCTGCGTTTATGAATTGTTGATGCAAGAGATACACATTTTGTGCCTCGGTCTTTCAATTTTACTATTCCAGTGTTGCCTGATTGGGCAAAATCAAACTAAGATTTTTGTAACTCTTTATTAGATTTGAAAATATCTTTAGGGTAATATTTTCTATCTACACGTAAGGTGCCGCAAGCAAAAAACTCTTTACTAAGGTGAACATCAAGGAGGATAATACTGCAAACGTAATTGTCAAAATACAAGCAGTAATTTTTTCCAGCATAAGGCTGGCGATAGGCGTGAGACCAGTTTCTCTCCCAGGTATTGAGCAACTGTACCACCCTTATTTTTTCAAGTGTGAACATCGAATTTTAACAAACATCCAGTTTCAAAGCAGCAACAAGCCCAAATTTTGAAGCCCCTGTTAGTGGGCTCCACTGGCATATACTGCTTCATATTTGATCTACCTTTGTACCCTATCATAATGTACATGTCCCCAGCCCCCCCAAAACATCAATCATAAAATTGAATACGTAGCAATTTTGTACTAATTATGTACATTTTTGTACAAGCATAATGGATTTTTGTACAAGTGATGTTCAAAAGTTATTAACATATAAAAGGGGAGGCTGGCGACATATGTCGCTAGCCCCCCCATAGGGTAAATTGAAAATTGAACGATGGCATTTCGTTCTATGACTTTTGTACAATTTTGTACAAGATATAAAATTCGCCCAACCCATTGTTATAAATAATTACAGCCATATATGTCGCCAGCCCCCCCATATGGTAAATTGAAAAATGAACCATGGCATTTCGTTCTACGACTTGTACAATTTTGTGCAAGATACAAAATTCGCCTAGTTTATTGTTATAAACAATTACAGCCATATATGTCGCCAGCCCCTCCATATGGTAAATTGAAAAGTGAACCACGGGATTTCGTTCTACGACTTTTGTACAATTTTGTACAAGATACAAAATTCGCCCAGTTTATTGTTATTGCCCAAATTTCCCCCACCCCCTGCCTCAAAATTAATTATCCGCTTGTTGGCAATATTAGTTGCTGTTCATTAGGTGCACCTTGAATTTTTTTCTCCTTTTGCATTTCATTTATCTGCTTTGCTTCATTTGGCTTTGCGATCGAAATCAGTAATAGTACGGTACAATTGCTAGTAGCTGTGAGGCTACGTTGTCTGTATGAAAAGTAACTAAGTATACAATCCATAGTTTAGCCGGACTCTTAAATAATTCAAAACAACATTAAATTTTTCATTTATTTAGTGTACAAAAGGGTTTCCACATAAATGTTTCTTGTTTTAGGAGCGTTGGTTACTTTATTTTAAGTATCATCATAGAGTTCTCAGTAGTTCAAACATTCTTGGTTGACAAACGCGACATAGTGCCCAATAGTATTTAGATTTCTCTCTCTCCCTGCAATAGATATCACACCTCGCAATGTGTACACTTGCTTTTCAATTCTAACAAATTCAGGTATCTCCTCGAGCTTACAATAGTGATAATTGTCCATAGAAAATTGTTTTTATCACCATTTCTTTCGCTTTCGGCTGTAAAATTTATTCAAATTAGTGGAAATTCTAAATGAAATGCTCGTACATAGCGTATAAGAATATTTTTTCTAGCGATTTTTGATTTTGGAATCCATAACTACGTACATACATGAGCTATTCTTCAGAATATTGGGATTCGTTGTGATTCAAAAACTAAAATTTGCGGAAAAAAGTGGCAAACGATTCACTTTTCTTTTCGAACTTTCAGTGGTTTACTCAGTGAAAAAATACGTGTACTTGAGTGCTTTCATTAGATTTTAGTACTTAAACCAATTTCAGGTATCTATTTTCAATTTTCTGGTACTAAATACGAAAAAAGAATAACTTCCATTAAAAGTGCACTCACTGACCCGTCAAAATGAAAATACCTGAAATCAGTAACAGTGTTGCGTAACTCGCAAAATAATTTGGTTTTAACAGCAGCACAACGTCAATTTTGATATTTTTTTGCAAGAGTGATCGCATTTTTATATAATAATGCAGGATTAATTAAGTGGTAAACCATCAAGTATATTATAAAGTACTGAACGCACATTGGATACTCAAGACAACGGATTTAAGTCGAGCCTTCAATTGCTTCAATCAAAGCATGTCCGAATAGAAAGTGCAATTACACTTCAGAAACAGGAAACCACGCCTGAACTATGTCTACGTAATCTGTCAGAAATGCAGAGAACGCTGGAGGAAATGTTCGCTACGTCAGAAAACTTTTATGGTAGATGTAACGAAAGAGTATGTTTGAAAAGGCAGCTGAAGGGATCTCATTTCTTCTTACAACCGATACCAGCACTTTCAGACAACGAAATGTGACAATTCGATAATTTTTTTCTTCTTTTTCTAGAAGACACTGCTTTGGAAATTGATTCAAGAGTATATATTGAGTAGTAGGGTGAGAATATACCCGCGTAACTAATTTTTATATAAGGTACAAATTTCCCACTGGAAAACAATACCAATGTGCTTTTTTCAACTACACACTATCTCGTGCAAGGAGAATAACAGAAAATTCTTTTGCATTACTTTCTCAAGGATCCCGTGTTTTTTATACCCCAATTGCAGTCAACCCAGAAGTTACAGACAATTTAATTATGACTGCCTGTTATCTTCACAATATGCTACGTGAAGCGTACCTTGAAGAGAATGGCCAATGTTATTTCAAGATTTCCAACACAGATCCAAACTTGATTCCCTTGCGTGCTGGATGCGGAGTTCGGGCATAAGGGACCTTTTTGCGACTACTTTAACAGAAAAAGTGGATCCGTATCTTGGCAAATGATTGAAATTAACAAGTCAGACAAAACATTTGAGAAAAACAAGCTAAAACATAATTAGCTGTACTGTTAAGTTACATTACTAAGTAAATAAATTGATTAATACTTTACCTGTAATTTCATTCCCCCACCAATTCCTCTCCAGACATTTTCTCGGACATTAGCATATTTGTACAGTGGGTGTTTACAGCTAAAAATGCAAGGGTATTCCTGGACTAGTTCAATAAGTTGAACCTTGAAGCTTTTTGTCGTTGTCTTCATCACGAGCATGTGTTGTATAATTCTTTGCTCGCTTGTGAGTTTCTAACATCTCAATACTTGAGTCTCTATCCCAAAGATTGGGTGGTGGTTCTAAATAATGATGCTTACTCTTAACTCCCTCACTAGTGCTGGGCATTGCTCTTTCCAGCATATTTTCTTGAGCTACCGATTCCACCTGATTATCCAACAAGTTGAATTTGTATTTCTTCACTACTTGTTCAAGATATCGTACAGGTAGGTTCCCAAATTTATTTTTCAATGTTGTTGACTTTGGCGAGTCAGTCAAAAAATTAATATTTTGTGTTTTTTGACACTCATCTCTTTTACACCATATCTAAAAATAAAAGAGGCGTAAGTATAGGCACTGAAAAATCGGAAAATTAACGTGAAAAAAATGTTTATAATAATAATACTCTCTGAATCAACTGCTTCATTACTATCAATAATACTCACTGAATCAACTGCTTCATTACTATCAATGCGTATTTTATTTTCAGTTTATCTTCTTGGAAGATCACTAGTGTAGATGATATTGTAGAGATTTTGTTGCACTTTTCTTATCACCGTTCAAGCTTGTTAATTCATACAAATTTTTCTGTTTATGCTGACTAGGTAGGGAGGCACTCAGTTGTCCTACCAGTAGTTTTATCAGTTGGGTGGTTGGGTAATTGAACAGGGTGGTTGGTTACGGGTGTTGGAACAGGATTGAGGATGGTTGAATAGGTCAGAATGTTGCTGCACTCTGTATAAAATAATTGTAATGTTAATCAACGACAAAATTTAATAAAGCAAGGAATTTATCATCACTGTTGTTGCTGACTTGCTATAATTGCAAATCTGCTCCGGATAATTCATTCCTCATTTCACTCCTCATGTCATTGGAAAAGTTTGTCTCCTCGTAATTGAAAATATTAGCAGGTGGTACCCCTTCAATTGTTTTTTCAATGTTCTTGAAATATTCCTTCAAACTGGTCTCACTGACTGTTGCTCTGGCCCTTTTGATATTAGCGGCAACTCTTTTAACCGCTGCTGATTTGTGTCGTAGGAATAATTGGTCGACCCAGTCTATTCCTGGTTTCTTCCCTTTCAACCAAGGAATATTATTATTGCACCCTTCTGATCTAAGCATGATTTTGCAAGTACTTGAATACCCGCTTTACTCAAGGGAAAGAAAGAAAAAAGGGATGGTCGACCCACAGACCTTATATGAAGGAAATGGTATCTGTTGTTTGAAGTGCCAAATTATATTTTGTACGTGTCTGCAGCTCTGCGAATTGACCATTGTTCATCAACAATTTTTCTAATGCTTCTTCAATGGTTGCATCAGTGCTGTTCCTATAAGGGCGACCACTCACTTTTTCCTGGTTGAGGCGCACCATATCGTAGAAGCTGGAAAGAAAAAAGAATTCTCAAATAAGAACCAACGAACATTAACAAGACAAGAAGGATCACTCTCCATCTCCGTCCAGCTTACACAAGCGTGCCGACGAATTCGATAAATTCCTGAAGCCGTGCACGTGCTCGTGCTTATACGAGGTTCAAATCACAGAAAAAAAAACTTATGAAGTTATAAAAACCAAAAAAATAACATTCCAACTAAACAAAATATTAAATTATCAAAATGTAGTTATAAAAAACATAAAAAACAACAACAACAAAAATAACATTTTAACAAATCCTTAAATAATTTGCAAAATTCTTTTTTTAATTAAATCTTTTTCCTCTGGTTTCTTTTTTCTTAATTGTGATGCGACTAGTCATCATCATTATTTTCAGTATTTACAGATTTTAAACTAGATTAGATTAGATTGATTAAAATTGGAGTGGCTCTTTGTCCTATCCCACTGCGACCTTTGCAGATCTATTGTGGTCCTCCCTATATTAGAGCTCGATATCCAGCTTTATTCTTTTTATTAGACTTAATAGCCTGGTTACCGTCTCCTTTGCGTAGCTCTCTGCCTTCGGTTTTTCTTCCCCGAATAAGTGAAACCGCAACCTTGCTAGGCCTTCACACTCACAAAGTACGTGCTCCGCGGTTTCTTCTTCTTCCTGGCAGAACCTGCATAGGCTGTCTTCTGCTAGTCCAATTGTGTGCATATGTTTCCTTAGCCTACAGTGCCCTGTGAGCATTCCCACTATTATCCTCGTCGTTTCTCGACTTTGGCGTAGTAGGTCGTGTGACAGTTTGGCCGAAGGGCTTTTAAGGAATAGTTTAGCGTGTCTTTGTCCTGGGGTTCCATACCACCAGTTCAACGCCTGGTTGTTTATCCATTTGTGGATGCTTCCTTTACTTAGGCATTTGGCAATTCCACAGGAAGGTTCTGGCCCTATCATGACCTCCGCTGCTCCCTGCTTGGCTAATTCATCGGCCTTTTCATTGGTGGCCTGGTACCCAGGCTAGGGTTACTTTATTATGACTACCTAGTCTGTTGAGGGCCTTGCGACATTCCCACACCAGATTCGATGTTATCTTATATGAGCGTATCGCCTTTAGTGCTGCTTGGCTGTCAGAGTAGATGACGATTCTTTGGTTATTCACCTCCCGTCTTATCAACTCTTCTGCACAGCATTGCACCGCTATTACCTCTGCCTGAAAGACAGTGGCATGTTTCCCTAGGCTTAGAGAGATCGCTATCTTCTCCTGTACCCCGTATATTCCGGCTCCTACTCCAGAGTCTGTTTTAGAGCCATCAGTGTACCAGTTGAGATTCGCCATTATGGGAGGCCCTGCTTCCCAGTCCTTTCTCTCTGGAATTACGATTGTATATTCGTTTTTAAAACTATATTGTGGGGCAATCTGATCCTTTGGCATTCCCAGTATTGGATCTGCCTTTATTCCATCATATAGTTCTTTGTAGACCTTACCGTGTTCTTGGCTTATCGGAGAAGATCCCTGTGATAATCTGTGGCTAACAGATCTTGCATTTCCTTGAATAAGTATATGCAGTGGTGGTAGGTTTAGTATCACCTCCAGAGCCGCTGTCGGAGTCGTCTTCATGGCCCCTGTGATACTCAAGCAGGCCTGCCTTTGAATACCACTTAGCTGCCTTTGCGCTCCGATCTGCAGTGTCCTGGGCCACCAAACAATTGATCCATAGGTTATCATTGGCCTCACAACCTGTGTATATAACCATTTGGTCATGCTAGGATTTAATCCCCAATTCTTTCCACACATTTGCCTGCATCTTCCAAGAGCGATTCTGACCTTATGTGCGGTTTTTTCAATGTGGGAGTTCCAATTGAGCTTCTGGTCAAATATTACCCCTAGGTATTTAACTTCATTCGCAAATGGAATCTCCACTCCGTTGATTTGCGGCTTTTGTAGTCCTTGCAATTTTCTCTTTTTTGTAAACGGTACCAGTGTAGTTTTGTAGGGGTTCACTGCTAGTTCCTCCTCCCTACACCAGCCACTCACTATATCAAGCGCCATTTGGGTGCGCTCCGATACTGTGTCCGGAAACCGTCCTCTTATGACGATGGCAAGATCGTCCGCATACCCCAGGCACCGAATACCTTTGTCTGATAGCCGTACTAGAAGCGTGTCTACTAGGATCGCCCACAAAAGGGGCGATAAAACGCCTCCTTGAGGACAACCCCTTTCCACACCCGCTGTGATGGTTGCCTCCCCCAGGGTGGATGTGATTATCCTATTCCCTAGATTAGCTGCAAGCCACCCGCAGATGATGGGTTCGACCCCCCTTCTTTCCATACACCTTGTTATAGATATTGGAGAAGCATTATTGAATGCTCCCTCTATATCCAGAAAAGTAGCTACTGCTATTTCCTTGTCGTCGATCGACTTGGACAGTAGCCTATTTAAATCGTCCAGAGCCAAGTCTGTTGACTTACCCTGTTGATACGCATACTGACTCTCGCTTAGAGGGCGAGTTTTCAGAGCGTTGTCCTTTATGTACCTATCCACTAGCTTTTCCAAAGTCTTGAGCAGAAAGGACGTTAGGCTAATTGGTCTATATGACTGGGGCGTTTGGTCAGAAATTCTACCTGCCTTCGGAAGGTATATGACCTTCACCTTCCTCCATATTACCGGAGTATGCCTTAAAGCTAAGCTAGCCTTGAAGATCTTACTTAGTTGTGGCGCTAATGCCTCTTTACCTTCTGCAGTAGTACCGGATAGATTCCATCCTCCCCTGGTGATTTTAAACTAACATTGTGAACTGAGGTCTCAATAGCAGAATTCATTCTTAAAAATGACTGTCCAAGTGGACCAATCTTCTTTTTTTACATGGCTCTTTAAACATTTTGAACTAAAAATGAATTTTTGTTAACATATTCACTTGTATTCTTCAAAAGTACTTTTAAACACTTTTTTGGAGCATCTTGTGTTTCTGTTTCTTGTGAGGTTTCTTCTGATTCCATATTTTCCTTATTTTGATTACTTGTAACTATTGGTTGGGAATTATAATTATTAGTAGCACCAACAGAAGAATTTGAAGTAGATGCCATTGCAAAAGCAAAAGCTCTAAAAACAAAATTGAATTATACGAAAGTCTGAATCATTGCACTTATGCAATGTTTATAATTACCTACATATGATACTTACTTTCTTCTTACCATATGTTTTTCTAAGAACAGCATATTATCATAGAGATCCCATGATTTTCTATTTGATGGACCAGCTCCACTTCGGGATTCCTGTTCCCTTTTATTTCTTTCTTTAGAAAAGTATTGCTTCAATCTTCTAAGCTACTCTTGACACTCTTTAGCCTAAATATAATTGGCAAGTATTATGCTTGGCATTCTTTTATGATAGTGATAAAATTACAAAACATGCAACACTTGAATCAGAAGTGTTTAAGTGTAGAACTATTACTCTTACCTGGCAAAGCCATAACTGTAGCAGTTTCTTCCCAGGCATTATTTATAACTGTGTGATTTTTGGGTTCAGTTATGGTTTTATCATAAATCATGGGATATCCTCGAGCAAAATCCACAAGTAATTAATCGCCTGTTTTATGAAAAATATTTTGAAGGTCATTATCAGAAAAATCTTCATATAATCCCATTATTTCATTTTCGCTTTCGTGATCCATTTTACCAACAAGCAACCAGATTCAAAAAAACACTTTTTCTTTTTAAAATTAATTTAATGATTTATCACAAACTCTAGCAAGAGAGCTTCCAACTTCCAACAACAATCAACTAGGTTATGAAAATTTCGATTTTTCTCGAAAGGTAAAGTAACAACTATGACAACTGACAAGCTGATAAACAACGATTCCGATTGGTCAGATACAAGCAATAAGATACAAAATACCAAATTCACGAAATTCTTTATCCATGACATGTATTTTCTTTCCTATAACCTTTTATTTTGGGTTACAGCATTGATTCACATGTATTAAGTTTTTGTCGCTTGTCACTTGTACTTTGTATTCTTTATTGTGTCTTCAGCATAACCAAACCCATTAAAGCATATAACACGCTTATAAGCGGCAGTGGCACATGCACAAAACATTTTCTGACGCTTATAAGCGACAGTGGCATCCAACCTGTTGACCATTTCGATACTTCTTCGTTGTAATAACTATTTAGTTACCAAAAAAAGAAAATATCGACAGGTTGCATCCGATGGATCAAATGTGGTGGAAATGCATTCATAATTATGCCGTTCTACTTTCTGTTGTGTATTTATATTAAAAGACTTATGCTTTTAGACGAAAAACATTTATTCTTCTTCACAAATACACATACAACATAACTGTTGACAGGACATGAGAAAAACTATTAATTATATATGTCATACCTAATGACAGAACTAACAAGGTTCGTTTACATCACAACATTTCTCCCTTTCTTAAAGATCTAATCTACGTTTAGGTTTAATGACTCTACCAAAACGAGAGACTTTGGGCGTTTCACTTTTCACACTAATAACATTATTATTACTATAAGTATTTTGTGGACTGTTATTAGGTTTCTTTTGGGAGGATACACATTGTGATGCTGAAGTAGCATTGTTTTGTGGAGAAATCGGTGATGGGGATATAACTGAAGATCAATCAGGCAATACAAGGTTGTCTTGAGTAAGGTTTCCACCCTGGTTTTCACAAACCATACCACTGGTAGAATATACATCTGTATTATTATCTGACACATCATTATTGGTTACATTAGTTGCATCAGGTCTTATTGAATCAGCATGCATGAATTTAATATTTGAAGCGACCTGTACTAAATAAGTACAAAAACTTGAAATTTTTACGATTTTTCCTTTTTGCAACTGTTTGATTTTTTCGTTTTTAACATATACTGATTCATTAAGTTTATATAACCTTTTTACTCTAGGTACATCTACAGAACTTCCTTTGGTATGTTTACTATGGCCAGAGGGTTTTAGAAGATCAAATCTGGTTCTTGGTTTTATTTTTAATAACATTTCAGAAGGAGACATACTTGTAGACGTTGTAGGCGTATTCCTATATGAAAAAAAAAACTTGAAAGTTTCAAGAGCACTTGGTGTTTTGTTATGTTCTCTTTTTCCGGAAATAACGACGTAATGCCATTAGCTTGACGAAAAGACACAAAATCTACTGAGTTAAATGGTGGTCCTCCATCCAACACCAACTCTACTGGCAACCCAAAAATTGAAAATATATATTTCAACTTAGTAATCGTCTCAGAAGCATTTGTTCCATTATTCATGAGCTTAACTTCTAACCACTTTGATTTTTGATCAAAGACAAGAAAAAATGTGAAATCAAATAATTTTAAAAAATCTATAAATACTCCAAAGAAGTTATGTGGCGCTTGTGGCCAGGATAAGAGAGGATTGCTATTAGTAAAATTCTGATGTTGTTGACAGATCTCACAGGTTGATATAAATTTTTCAATATCACTATTTATTTTTGGCCACCAACAATAAGACCTGATTAACATTTTAGTGCGTACAATTCCGGTGTGTTGTTCATGAAATAGATTGAGTACTTCTTGCCTTAACTGAGGTGGAATTACTACCCTATTACCTAATAGTACACAACCGGTTTCAATGGACTACTCATTTCGATGTGCAAAATATGGTTTCATCCTTTCATCTTGTACGTTGCTTGGCCATCCGGACAGAATGAAATCTTCAAGTTCAAGAAACACTAAATCTTTGTTAGTAGTCTTTTTTATGTCGTCAGCGTTTAGAGGAATTTAATTCACTAGGCTGAATGAATAAATAAAATCTGGGATTTCAGTCTGACCAGGCAGAGGTAATCGTGACAATCCATCTGCATTGCTCATGGCACTACCTTTTTTATAAATAATATCATACTGATATCCAGACAGAATTATTGCCCATCGAGTAATCCTTGATGCAGCTGTAATTGGAATCTGTTTATTTTTAGCAAAAATGAACTGTAAAGGTTGGTGGTCTGAAATAAGAGTGAATTTGCGTCCATACAAGTATTTATGGAACTTTTTCACAGCAAAGATCAATGCTAAGGCTTCAAGTTCTAAATTGCTGTACTTTTGTTCAGTAGGACTTAAGGTACTTGAAGCAAACATTACTGGACGTTCTACGTCATCTACTATGTGACTCAGTACTGCACCTACTCCATAGCTACTCGAATCGCAAGTGACAAAAATATTTAAATCAGGATTGTGTGTTAAGACAGTTATTAGGTCTTTACTCAACTGAAAAATATCTTCGCATTCATCTGTCCATTCTCTAGAAAAATCAGTTTCATTATTACAAAGATTATACAAAGGTTTTAGCTTGGTAGACAGCATAGGGATGAATTTAATATAGTAATTCAAAAGTCCCAGGTACGATTTTAATTCTGTAATGTTTTTTGGAGATCTGGCAGATTTAATAGCTTGAATTTTCTCCTCAGTAGGATGAATTCCCTCGAAATCAATTTTGTAGCCCAGAAATTCCACCCTGGTATTAAAAAATTAACATTTTTTTGTATTAATCTGGACATTATATTGATCAAGTCTATTCAGTACATCTCTTACGATGTCGTAACACTCCAGTCAGGAGAATCCAAAACACAAAATATCATCTAAATAACATTTCGTGTTTCTAAGTCCAGATAAAATGCTGTCCATCACAGTTTGAAAAATCCCAGGAGCAGAACTGATCCCGTAAGTTAATCTTTCATAAGCAAATAGCCCGATATGTGTATTGATAACTAAAATCTCCTGTGACTTTTCACTTATTTCTAGTTGTTGGTAGGCTCCTTTCAAATCGATGACACAAAAATACTTGTTCCCACTTAGACAAGCAAATATATCATCTGGACGAGGCAATGCACAATGATCTGCATCCAGGACAGGGTTTAAGGTTTTCTTAAAATCAACACATATTCTGATATCTGACAAATTTTTCTTAGGTACTACTACAATGGGACTTGCCCAGTTACTAAAGCTTACTTTTTTCAGAATTCTAGAACTACACATTTTGTTAATCTCAGATTCTACCCTAGATTTCATCGCATAAGGCATGTCATAGGCCCTGTGAAATACAGGTTGTGCACCCTCTTTAAGTTTCAAATCAATTTTAAAATTTTTTTATGCTGGACTCAGCTTTCTCAAAAAATTAATTTTTGAAATCCTTTTTTAGTGAAGACACTAACTTCTTGATTTTTGACTGAATCTCTGACTCTGACTCATCTATTGTTAATTTTGACGCTTTTTGGACAAAACCTGACTTGTTCGGAACAACTTCAACATTGTATATCGAATTGTTTTTTGACTCTAAAAACTGACTTTTTATAATTTCAGATTTTTCTGATAAGACTGAAACATTTATATTTTCATTTACTACTTGCTGACATGATTTACTTGACTGATAAGGATTACTCGACTGACGACACTGTGACATGGACTGAGGAATATTCTCTGACATTTTTTGACTATTCAATAATAAATTTTGACGCCAACTTGGATTAAGCACGTTTAGCCAGTTTCGACCAAGCAATGGTGTAAATCTATGATTACTTTCTAGAATAACTAGAGGTAAGTTAACAATATTTTCCTTATACTTTACAAAAACATCTGTCTCCCCTATAATCTTAACACCATTACCTGTCAAAACTCTTAGATCATACTTTACATCAAATAAGTTCAAATCTGACAACTTTTCGTGATAATCATCAAAATGCATAACTGACCTGCATGCACCACTGTCTATCTCAAATTTAATTGGTTTACCTTCAAGGTGTAGTGTTACCTTCGCAGCTTTTGCCCTCGACTCATCTTTTATGGCTGACAAAAATCCCAACTGAAAATCATCCTCTGAACTGGAAGCCTCATCTGCCTCTTGTTCTTCCAAAGCATGAACATCGACTTTCTTACATACCCTGCTGGTATGCCCTTTGGCTTTGCATTTGAAGCACTCCCAATCCTTTTCTGGACACTGGTTTGGATCATGCCTCCGGACCCCACAACGAAAACACATTTTATCTCTCGATTTTACTGAATACTCACTTTTTTGTATTGACTATTATTTATCTTTGACTTGGTTTTAACCCTTGACGCCCTTGACATTTTTGTTGACAACTTGTCAATACTTTCCGAGATACCACTGACACCACTTTCTGTCATAGACCTTACTTGACCTTCTGCAAGTTCCATAGCAAGAGCTTCTGACACTGTCTTGGAAAAATCGAGTTTGTCTATCGACAAAAGCTTCTTCTTTATTGCCTGAGATTTGATGCTGCACACAAACTTGTCTCTCCATGCTTCTTGTAAAAAGGCACCGAAATCACAATATAAAGACAAGCTTTTTAGACGCTTCACATAGCTTTTGATATCTTCTCCTTGATCCTGCACGGCATTCCAAAATTTGTAACGTTCTGCAATCTGCAATCTTTTTGGACTAACATGTTCAATCAGTTTTGCCTTTAATTCGTCGTAAGACTTTGATGATGGCAAGTCAGGGGTAAGAATATCTTTCAAAGTACTGTATGCTTCGCTTCCAATTAAAGTAAGTAGCATAGATACCTTCATTCTAGACCTTACGACATTGCAAACAAACAATTGTTCTAGCCTCTCTATATAAGTTGTAATATCCCCTGTTTTCGGATCAAACTGCTCAATATTACCAATTATATTAGCCATTTTTGTAGACTTATTGACACTTTTTTTGTTCAGTCTTCAGGTGACAAACTGCTATTGGATTCGACGACTGTATGACACGTGGGTGCTACGCTGCTCGTCGCCAAATACTGTTGTGTATTTATAATAAAAAAATCATGCTTTTAGACGAAAAACATTTATTCTTCTTCACAAATACACATATAACATAACTGTTGACAGGACATGAGAAAAACTATTAATTATATATGTCATACCTAATGACAGAACTAACAAGGTTCGTTTACATCACAACACTTTCCAAAGTTACAACTTCCAAATCTTTGTGAGTTTCGTGACCATCTAAAATAAGTTAAACTTTATTTTCCAATGATGGTTTTGCATACTCAATGAAATGTTTCAGCCACTAATAAAAAGTTTTGATTGATTTCAATTGATATTACAATGATAACAATTAAATAGTCAAGTTAAATTAAATGAAGTGTCAAAAAATGGTCCATATAATGCCTGAAGTGGGAAAAATGAAGCAATAATCATCAAGTTTATATATTTTATGCAAAATAAAAAGTACACAGCAAATAAAACGTTTCTTACATATTTTAATGACAAACAGGAAAAACAATAAATGTAGTAAATTATTTTGAATCGCATACGATGTGAGGTGAAATGATTTTTTAAGGTGAGAAGCATCAATAAGTTTCTAATTATTAACAGTGATCAGGGAACGACGCAAAGTACAACAAATAGTGAAACAGTGACCCTCTCACCGTTATTATTGAAACACAGAAAAAGATACATATCGTGGAGTACAAAAATAATTAAATATAACATAATGAAGTTGAAAAATCACGAACATTGGATAAAAATCAATAATCACTAAAATAGGAGAAGCAGGTATTGTTATCAAACAAATAACTTTTAGTAATTACATAATACACAAATATGAGATATATATGAGAAAATAATTACCTACAAAATGGGCTAAAGAGGAGAATTGAATAACCAATAAAATAATGAATATACAAGGAACATAAAAAAGAAAACCTATACTGATATGTCTTTGGAATGATATTGACAAAAGACTGATCATCAATCTGATCTATTTCAAAATAACTCAGAATGATCTCCTTTTCGGTCTATTACAGCGTTTATAGTATATTACGTAACAAGAGTTGTAAGTAACCCATTACGCACGAAATGAAAAAATTTGTGCCACCACACCAACCAGAGCGATGGAGGTGATCCTTGGTCTCACTCCCCTTGACATACACATCAAGGAGGTTATTTTGATGACCATGACACGCTTACGCTCTACCGGTATGCAACCTGACGTAGGATCTGGTAAATTGAGACCATGACGTGAGGCACTCAATGAGATTCCACTGCTTCAGGCAAATACGGACGCAATCTCACCACAATATGCCTTTCACAGGCAGTACAAGGTAATCATTAAATATAACACACAAGACACATCAGAAGAAGGCGCACTCTGCATCTTCACGGATGACTCCAAAACAAATATGGGCTCAGGATGTGGAATTTACTCCATATCTCTGAATCTAAACATCAAATGGGCGATGGGCTGTAATGTCAGCGTTGCTAAAACAGAGCTCACTGCTATCTACATTGCCGCAAAAGAGATTGCCAATAGGAACACCACAGGTAATAAAATTCTCATCCTTACGGATAGTAGACAAGCACTACTAGCCCTGGGCATACCACGTATCACATCAGGCCTAGTACTGGAGTGTCACCTGTCCCTGATCGAAGCCTGTAGCAACAACGAAGTCACTCTAGGTTCGATCAAGGGCCACAGTAAATCGAAAGGTAACCACATTGCCGACTCACTAGCCAGGAAAGCAGCCTTCCAAAAACTCTTGGGACCTGGCACTTTCATTGGTCTGTCGGCGTCGGCTATGATTGACCTAATAAAGGAACACTCCCTTGATAAGTTTAAGGGTACGAAGGACGATGCAGAAGGTTGCAGGCTTGCCAAGGAACTGCTGCAGTACCCGAACAGCCAAGGAGCCAAAAAATACGTGACTGAACAGACAGAACCTTCGGACAGTCACGGGTATTCTGACCGGTCACTGCCACCTACGAAAACACCTCTACAGACTGGGTCTGTCTGACACTTCACTCTGTAGGGGATGTGAACAGGAAGATGAGATTGTCGAACACATTATTTGTGAATTTCCGACACTCTCAATTTAGGTTTTCTGTATTCGGCGAGTACAGGCTAACACAAGCCAGCATGAGGAAGCTTACTTCCGGCGACGTTATCGCCTACTTCAAACAAGTAGGCTGGATGACGAGCCAGAAGGAAGTCTGAACCTCAGAAGGATGCACAATGGGCCAATTGTGGCCTAAGTGCTGTAGGGGTCACCCACTTTTCAAATTCTTACAGATAAAGATACAGATAGGGCGAACTGGGTATCTCTCATTAAATAAACGTTCCGCTTCATGGAGATTCTTTCTAGATTCACCAATTATTAAGATAGCTGCCAATTTGTCGGCTTGAGTACGTACATACCTCGTTAAACAATGATAAAATTAAATATTTAAGAAAACCTTTGCAAAGCGACAAATTTTATTAAATTGAAAACATCAATTTTTTTGACAACTCACCAGTCATGTTTGACATGTTAATGATTTCTCGACTTACTATAGGCTGTCTGTATATATCTTTGTGCATTTTGTCTTGGTGACCCATAAAGTTAGCCAAGTCTGTTACTTCATTTTCCTGTAAATTTAGTGTTATACAGGTGGTGGTAATATGTTTTCTGAGGTGGGTTCCACGAAGTCTTTCTGGATTTTCTGCTCCACATTCCTCAGAATACTTACGCATTAAATTGCGCGCTCTTAAATAGTAATATTGTTTTTCGGTTCCCCAAGGCAAACCAAAGATATAAGGATTGTTTTTTGATACTCCTACTATGCCTCTATTCTCTAAAATAACATTCACGCATTCGAGGAGGGATTTCTCAAGAAGCACAGGAACTGTCTTATTTCTTTTACCTCGTATTACAAATCTTGATCAGTTGTTTCATCTATACTTTGATAATTTTTAAAATCTTCAACGAACATTCGTTCTACACAGCTTGTTCAATTGAAACCCATCTTTGGTCCAGGAAAAATTT
>CAJUYI010002935.1:4512-26975 GCA_910591695.1 Galerucella pusilla | reverse complement strand
ACTTCTTTACGTGGACCCACAGACTACATGCCGACTGGAACTAGAACCACGCGAGTAGCCGAGTGCGCCGCTGTTTGTGAGCAACCAGCCTAATGTGACCCGTGCTTAAGGACCGAGCGAATAAGGTTATCCTTTTTGTTCTGAATGCGTTCTCACTCGGTAAGCGATTGCAGTGGGAATCTCACACTTCCAGATGAATTTCCAAACTCTAATAATTTTTGCTAGTAGTTATTTTGTTCTAGAAAGATAAGTTCAAGAAAATTATCCAATTTTTTATATTCGTCCTCTTACCAATGTTACTTTATATTCTTGAATAAATGTTTGCGTTTGCTAGAGGATCAAATACTTTTTTTTTATAAAAATTCATTCCAACCGGTCCTGTAGTTTTCACCTCCAAAGAATTCCATTTTAATAACGATCTTTTATTCAAAGACTTTCTGCGTTTCCATGTAGAAGTTGTGTCGATAAACAACAATTGTTATTATGTTGTACTTTCATTTAATGTAACGCATTTTTTGTTAAACAATTTTTTATTATATATGCGATATTTCCAAGAAGTTTTTTACCCAAAAATAAAAATAATAACTTCGCCGTTGTATTTGTTTTTAATTTCAATAATATTACATAATAATAAATGTCGCAAACGAGATACAACCAGAAGATAAAATTTCTCAAATAAACCCCTTGGGTCCAGCTTTGGAGTGTGGAAAGATGGGATCGAGGAGAGCATTCGATTGTGAAAAGTCTATTCGAGCCATGCGATTTACACAAATGCGACAAGGGAAATATGAGAAAAACTCTTAAAAGAGAGAGAAGAATAATTGTGCGCAGTCAGATGTTGCCAAATGTATTTATCTGAAAAAGTTATTCCCAATTTTTGTCGGCAACAATGTTAAATACCAACAACGAACATTAACAAGACAAGAAGGGTCACTCTCCGTCGGAACTTTCATGTCCAGCTCCGACGATTTCGACAAATTCCTGGAGCCATGCACGTGCTCGTGCTTATACTAGGTTGATGCAAACCGCTAGCAACTAAAACGAATAAACCTTCACTTACCACTTATCTAGCAATAATTGTTATTATAACCTATTCCGCTTAGTGGTAATTAAAATAAAAAAGGGAATATCGTCAGGATATTTAATTGGTGAATATAAACATAATTATAAAAAGAACTGGTAGCAAAAATGAAGGGAAAAATGAAAGTTACATCAAAAAGTAATAATGTAGTAAGCTACAGATGAGACTAGTAGGTATAAAAATTAACAATAAAATGTTTGCAAATGCCAACTTAAATAGGTATTCTAATATAAAATGTATACAGGTCATTACAGGTTGTTTCAAATCCGATGCCATCAAAGAGTACCAACTTACCTAACAGTAAAATACGGGTACTGGGAAAAATAATTATCGCGATTAGAAAATTGTGAGAATCGATACACGAACCATCCAAAACCAAAGGCATTTAACAAAATCAGTTAAAATCCATGAATTTTGAAAGTCTTTCATATTGAATATGCCGGTTTTCAAATATGTTTCAAGATATTTAATTTTATGTTAGGTTTCATTGATTGTTTCGAAGAATATCTATTCTTTATATCCTGGTTCGTAAGTTTAATTGTAAAATAAATCCGCAGCCTAATATATAGGTTTAAAAAATATTTATGAGGAAACTCAAGGATGTGTAAACAGTAAATTTTCATATAATTTTCTAAGGGTCGCTCCAACGTTCTCGTGACAACTAATTTTATTAAAATTTTCAACAAAGATTATTTCTAGTTGTTTAACATATTCTACAATATAACTAGGAGGTGCATTCAGACCTCCATAGTTTTTAGAAGTCGAATATGCTTTATGCTCTAAAAATACAGCTGCTTCTTTTGGTAATGTCTTCTCATCATTATACTTTGTGCAAGCACTACAAGAGTGTTGCAGCAAACATTTTCTTAATAGATGGCCAGAAATGTAAACTATAGCATTGCCATCCGTACTTGAAAGATTTTTATAGTCACATGTGAAAACTGTTAATAAGCTATTATTTGTCAATATAAGTACATCGATATTTTTATATTTTTCTAGCATATCAGGAGTTACATTGAGCAAAACTGTATTAATATCTTTAATACAATTGGCACCTTCAACCTCATTAAAACATTCTAGAGAAAATAATTTCTTGAATGCCCTACAAAATTGAATTGGGGTTGGATTTCTAGAGTTTCCGCAACAATTTCTTACCAGACCAAAAAAATTTTCGATGCATGATTTTCCTGCATTTTAAGGTTTCCCATAAAGACAGAGCAGAGGTAATAGTAATTTTCCAGCCATTTATGAAGTGCATAGTATTGTTTATACATTTTTCCATCATTCTGTTTGCAGAACCAAACACAAAACACTAAGTACGTAAATGTTTATTTTATTTCTAAATGAAAATTCGCTCACTCGAAAAGACAACTGGTATATTTCTTTACATATCCCTACGACGGACAACCTGTTTATGCATATCGCGCGTAGGAAACTTACGGTGCTCTATACACAGTAGCATCCGATATTCGAGCGAGATAGGCATAACGAGGGGAGGAGCTTAGAGTGATCCTTCTTGTCTTGTTAATGTTCCTTGATACCAATAATTGTTAAATCGAAAGCGGTGTATAGATTTTATTTATTGCAGATTGTAATTTGTCCATTTATTTTCTTGAACTATAGTATTTTATTCTTATTTGTGTTGATCTCACTTATTTTTCAAATGTCAATAATATAACCAATCTCGAAATTCTCCCAATAAATACGGCGTTATCCCGCAAAATTAGATAATTATTCCTTAGAAAGTACCAAACATTTTAAACTGACAACGCTGCTTTCATATCAGATTGGTAGCTGGAACTGAAAACACGCCCAGCGCTGACTGTGAACAATTATTCTTCTCTTTCTTTCAATTAGTTTGGCTCATATTTTCCTTGTCGTACTTGAGTAAATCGTATAGCTCGAATAGACTTTTCGCGAGCTGTATAAGGATATACCAGCGAGCTGGCACGCGGCGTAACCAAGCTTGGCATTAGATTATTTTGCTTCGGTACATTCCTAGCATCTCCCAATTCTCTGTATTCAATTTATATTTTGCTTGTCGCAGAATGATTTGGCTAGATTTCATGAAATAATGTGCATACCTCAAGTTTGAATCCGCATCCTATCGCCAACACCAATCACCACTCTTTCAGTTGAAGCATTTTAGAAAAAACATATTGTTGAATACTGTATAATATTAAAAGTTTTGTATTTTTATCCTTCCTTCAACTTGTGGGACATACTGTATAATGATCCTTTATTGTAACATTTTTAAAAATAGTATACGTTAAAATAACTGTTTGAATATTTCAAATAATATAAAACTAGCGTATTATGGAATGTTGTCAGCTACTATAGAGTGTTGAGATTATTAGAATTTGTTAAAAGCAGTTGTACAATTTATCACACAACATTAAAAAACCATAAAATCGAAGCTATTAACAGAAATATCTCATGTTTTACTACGAAAAATAAAATGATTAATGTCGTTTTGGTTTATGATCGTTTTCCTAAAATACGGATGCTAAAACCAATAATTATAGAAAGTGATATTAATAAATAACAAGGAGTCGTAAAGAAGCAATGTGTAGAGAAGATAATACAACCATTAGAAATATTAAAAAAACTATATCAAATCATGTAAAAACATGTGCGTATCTGTATCTGTATCTGTAGAGTAGGGAGGGTGAGTGTGTAGGCTCACAGCACTTAGGCCACATGTGACCCATTGTACATCCTCCCGAGGAGTTGCCCTCCTAGGTCATTGTCCATCCTGTCCTTCTCAGGAAGGTGGACAGGTCACTAGGAGACATCTCCTTCATATCGGCAGGTGTAGGCCAAGACTCACCGAACACACAATCTCTTATTGACGATAACTCCGGACACTCGCATGAGACATGCCTGACAGTTTCATCTTCCTGTTCACACATCCTGCATAGAGGTGTGGCCACTAGCCCCATAGTATGGAGGTGTTTCCTTAGTTGATAGTGACCAGTCGGAAATTCTACTGCTAAGCGTAGGTTTTTCCTGGTCATCGTCAAATATTTCTTCGACGCCAGCTTCCCAGGGTTGCCCAGGGTGATCCTGGCAAGACTGCATCATTGGATTCCATCCGATATCTCAAAGGATTGAGCATGGGTGTAATGTTTGGCTATTATGTTAGGCGAAGTCGTTAGGCAGTAGGTGTCACTGGGTCCTAAAATGTTTAGTCCAGCCGCTTCCATGGCTAAGGAATCGGCAATGCGATTACCATTACTATTGTCGTGCCCTTTAACCCACCTCAGGATAATATTGTTATCTGCCGAGGAGTCAGCTAAATCTTGGTGGCACTCTAGTACTAGCCTCGATATAACACGTTGTCTGTTCAAGGCTAATAGGGCTCGTCTACTATCAGTGCAGATTATTATGTTTTTGCCAGAAACTCCTCTTCTGGTTAGTTCTTTTGTGGCAATTGAGATACCAGCCAGTTCTGTTTGAACCACGCTGGTATTGTTTCCCACTCCCCACTTAATCTTTAGGTTTATTGCTCTCGAGAAAACTCCACATCCTGAGCCTTCTTTCATTTTTGAACCATCTGTATATATGCGTATTGCATTTGCAGCATCTGGCTCTGTGTTCTGTTTTATTTGAATTTTGTAGGGTTTGTTAAACAAAAACCTGGGTTCAATTGCATCGTTGGCTTCCTGCAGCAGAGGTAGCGCAGCAAAACATGTGCGTATAAGAACATTCAAAAAAGATCGAGATGTAGTGGAATATTTGCTTGCTCTTGCCGGATATCAACGTCTACGACAAGAAAGGAAATTGTAACTGAAAATGTCTGGGAAAGGTAGCCGCTGATAATTCTTACGAATCGATGAGCTCTGTTGAACAAAAATATCATGTTTCTCGATGTTGATAGTTAATGGTTAACAAATAATCAATTATTTTTGATATTTTTATGCTCACAGGTTCTTATGTGACGTAAAAGAGAAGTTAGAAGGATTGTGATATGTGAAAAGACCAGGAGAGTGGAAGAGGAGGGTAATTGGTAGGACAGTAGAGCAGAGTATGTTGTACGGCGCGGAAGTGTGAGGTGAGAAAGCAGGGGTGAATGCGAGGGTTAGACCACTCCTGTGGGTGCAGAGAGGGATACTCCTGAGGGTGGTGCAGGCGTACAGGACAGTGCACGCCTGGACTGGCAGCAGCGGTGCTGTCAAGGTCCTATCCATTGGACTTGATGGCTAGAGCCAGACAGAAACGATGGAGGGGTACGACCAGAGATGTACAGGAATGGATGAATGAGGAAATGGAGAGAAGGTGGGATGAGTATGAGGGCGCACTGAAGGGTGCGATTGGGAGCAGGAGAAATTGGGTGGACCAGAAATTCGGGGAGGTGAACTACTTCTTGACGCAGGTGCTCACTTCAGGGCATGGGTTACCTCCACAAGATTGGGAAAAGAGAAACTGGAGTGTGCGAGAGATGTGAAGTGGAGGATGATGTGGGACATGTGTTGGAAGAACAAGGAAGTTTTGAAGTAAATGGAAAATCAACTGGAAGAGGCGGTGTTTCGGGAAAATATGGTGGAGATTATGTTGAGGGGCGAGGAGGAATGAATGGAGAGAAGTGGCGTGGCGCAGAGCATGATAAGGAAAAGAGAAGGACTCGACAAGGCATGTGAGAGGTAGGAGTGATAGAAAGGAGAAGATGACTGAGAGTGTGTGAGGGACCGCCGCCTGTCTTGTAGTATGCTAGGGTTGTTATTCCAAGGCGGGAGTAACAGCGAGTTTGAGGTGGGCTTGGTTGGTAGGCATTTCCGAGAGGGGATTAGTCCAACACTGTCTGGGTACTGGTTAAGGATCCATTCGAACATGAAGTTTCCCATCTCGGTCCAAAAAAAAAAACACAAATCGGTCGTCTTCTTTTTTAAACTTGTGATGAAGTATAGGTTATGCTATTGTTTCATTGCGTTTGTATATTCCTATACGGTCTTATTAATAAACACGGAGTAACCTGAGACTAACTTTATTCCATGCTTAAACCATCAGTTTGACAGATACGCTATTAATAAACTCATATTAGACAAGGAATAGGTTACTCCGAGGTTAGTCTGGGACTAACTTTGGTAATAATTTTAATCCATGGAAATAGGTAGTTTAAGCTCGGAATAACCTTCGAATAAATATAACCTTAGTTTTGTTGAACTGTCAATTGTGGTATTATAAATGTCATATCCTAATTCGAAATTTAGTTTGTCGTTTTTGCATTATCAGTTCATATTATTATTCAGTTTATTTTTATCAATTATGTATATTCATTAAGTATTTGCTTTGGTTCAGTGAGTAGTAATTATTTAGCGATGGAAGAAAGGGATTATTATTTGGAAGATTTGAGAAAGATGGAAGAATTGGAAGAAGCAGAAAATATTCGTCCGATCAGAAAAATTGAATTTTATAAAATTCGGGCTAATCCCTTAAAAACATTGTTAGAAGAGGAATTGAAAGCTATAAAATTAAAAATAAAATTTTTTATCAGTTTTTATTTACTTTTTTCTTTTCTTTTTGATGCAAAAATTTTTTATGTTCTTTGCGTTGTATAGTAATCTGGAGTTTCTCCTCAGCACGCCTTTTTTTGATTCCTTCAATTTGAGTAAATATATATAACTAGGTATTAACAATAAAAAACGTGAAGAAAATTCGGAAATACTACTTTGAACACAAAATACAAACTGAGAGATAATTATGACATAACTATTTTTGAAATGAATGAACAGAGCACTGACACATGTCACAATAAAAAACAGAACAGATGTCACCATAACGTCACTTTATTGGTCAATTCCTACCATACAACTGTGAATCTTCCTTAAGTCATGTCAAAACCCAGTAATAAGGAAAGAGTAACTATTACCTCCTTAGTCGGAGTTTATTAATAGCAATTGTATCACTTCTTTAAACCTACGTTAGTCTCAGAGTAACTAGTCTCTGACTAATCTAGGAGTAAGGGCGGAGTAAGAAATTTTTATTAATAAGACAGTAATGTTTATTTAGCATCTGTGCATCGCCAAAGCCGACAAAAAGTACACAACTACTTAAATCGACACGGCCAATCTGCAGCATAAATGAATTTACAGCCGTCGGTAGTTATATTTCATGTGTCTTTGATTGCGAATAATGATGAAAAAGTGATAACGAAACAAAGAGAGAAAACACACAAGTTCTTTATGCCGCAGACCTGTTATTTGATATTAAATCATTTCTTGTTTTTACTGCTTTGCTATACTGGGTGTCTCAGGACTGCGTACCAAAAATTTTTATTTGTAAATATCGAAAGTAACATTTTTGCGGTATGAACTTACAACCTAGAAATATTTTAGCGACCTCGAACAATTTATTTAAAGTTAAATTAACAATAAGAAAGTGAAAACTACAATAAATTATTGAAATCCGACAAAGTTCTTATAATTTAATCTGACATTCCATTCTAACATCGAATGTTTCCATATTTCAAAGTGTTTTAATGCCATGCAAAGTAGCAATCGCCAAGCCGTTGCCGTGTTGACGCAAATCGGAACACAATCACTAGAAAAGTGAAATTCCTAATTTATAATCTTACGAAAAAGGACGTATTAAGTTATAGAATATTTTTGAAAAGTGTACAGAATGTTGGGTTTGTCTCCGGTGAATAGCTACTTATACAATTTATAAATGACAATTTAACAAGATGAAAACAATTATTTAATGTACGATAGTTTACAGTAGCCTACTTTGTATTTATCATGTATGATTAAACACTGTATTTCAACAATCACTATAATTTGTAATGAACAGTAAGTTGATCAATATCAAGTTTTCCTCGTATATGTATCTGATATTGAAATGCGCCAGTACGTGTAGTAATATTATGTACTAAAGTAAAAGTAATGATAATAAAAAGATCGAAAACAAGCAAGGAGAAAGTGAGGTAGGCGAAGAATGTGGACCTTTTTTTTCATAAACAAAATTATAAGTTGCCATACGCGAAAAAAAAAACGATTAAAAAATTTACGGTGGTGTTTTATAATCCGATTTGATGTGTAGTTTGATTATTGTAATTTCGATCGAAATTAATAATTGAATACGTAACAGTGTTTTTCCATTGAGAAGACGAAGTTTTTTAGCCAGTGGCATCTTATGACATAATACAAAGTTGAATGATGTTTAGGGAACAGGAGAATGAGAATGAGATATTTTCTATCAACAAAAAAAATCCGGAGATCCTAGAAATAAATTTGTAGTTTGGCAACAGTGTGAAGTTTTTTAAAATGTATGTTCAAGGTCGTTTTCACAAGCAATTTCATCAATTCAACTAAAATCGGCATAGAAATGTATACAGATCGCGAAAAGTCTATTCGACCCATACGATTTACACAAGTACGACAAAGAAAATATGAGCAAAACTACTTGAAAGAGAGAGAAGAATAAGTGCTCGCAGTCAGCGCTGGGCGTGTTTTCACTTCCAGCTACCAATCTGATATGAAAGCAGCGTTGCCAGTTTAAAATGTTTGGTACTTTTTAAGGAATAAATATCTTATTTTGCATTAAACTTTTAACGCCGTATTTATTGGGAGAAATTCGAGATTGGTAATATCATTGACTTTTGAAAAATAAGTGAGATCAATACAGATAAGAATAAAATAATATAGTTCAAGAAAATTACAATCTGCAATAAATAAAATCTATACACTGCTTCCGATTTAACAATAGAGTACACGCATATTTCATATTTTGCTTGGATATTAATTTATAATAGTAAATATATCAAAAATTACTAATAATAGGGAATAAACCAGTTTCCATTGGAAATTACTCCCAAATTTTAAAATAAAATTCAAATTTCAACGCACTTTCCGACCACAACCCAAGTATTTCCGAACGCTACCGATGATACGTGTGATGTCATATCTCTTGTGTTCACTTATGTCAATATGGCCGGTATTGCATTAGGTTATGTGTAGTTGTGTGTTTATATTGTATTTTAATAAACTATTAATTGCTTCATCGACGTAAAAATATCATTTATACGTTCGTTTGAGACCATTACGTGTTTGTGTGTGCTTTTTTTAATTTCTAAAAGTCAACGTAAAGTGGACATAAATATCCGATATTTCCGAGGATATTTTAAAACTTTTGGAAGATTATATTTTATTTACTAGTTCAGTGTTCAGTGACGATTCTTCCATATTTTGTGAGTAAAGATATGGCTAGCGAAGGTTTTGTAAAAGCAAAAACTGATAACTTGCCCAATGTAGACTCATTTATGCTGCTTGAATTTATGAAGTCAAACAGCTGCTTTAATGCAGAGGAAATAAGACGAGTTAAAGCATTATCGTAAGTACGATTCAAACTATGTTTTATTTATATAATATATACCAACCATATTTCGATGTGTGGTCGTAAGAAAATGATGTTTTTATGGTTGATTCCTAGACATATAGGTACATAACCTCAAACTATTTAAGAATGAAAATTACCAGCATAGAAGTACGTACTTACTTTAAAATGGTCTTCACAAACAAAAGTAATGCCCTTCTCTTAAGTATATTTTTGCTTGCGCCACCAGGTAAAGTAACAAATATTTTGTCTGGAGTTTTAATAGACGTTGATTCACACACTGGAACAATGCAATACTTGGAATACAAAGTTTTTTCCGGCTTTATCCATTTTTAAAGCTTTCAGAAAAAACTTAGATCACAAGAGGTCAGAGCGTGATACACGAATAAGAACGTAAACAAATGACGTCACACCATGGGGCAGCCATCTTTATGACGTAAAGCGCGTTTTGGCGGACTTTCAAATTTTATGATTTTTGAAGTCGTTTTAAAAGTAAAGTTTATATTTTTTTGAAAAAATAGGCATACAAGGTTTTAGGAGACTTGATAAAGCGTCAATTCCCACCAATAGCAAAATTTATGCTTGTACCCTATTATTGGTATTTAACATTGTTGCCGACAAAAATTGGTAATAACTTTTACAGATAAATACATTTGGCAACATCTGACTGCGCACAATTATTCTACTATCTCTTTCAAGTGTTTTTCTCATATTTTCCTTGTCACACTTGTGTAAATCTCATGGCTCGAATAGACTTTTCGCATATTTTTTACAAGAACTCTTTTTGAAATGTCCGAATGTCAATTTTGAAAATTGTTTTAAACTGATAAAGCTTATAGCTCATCTCATAGCCTAAAAAACCTCTGGTGCGTAGTTTTCACAATATTTGCGTTTAATCTTATCATTCAACGGTTTAATGCAAACATACATTTCAGACTAGATTTCAATGTTGCCAGAATGTTCTGATCCGCATCGTCATCCTACTATGTGCCGCTATAGACTGAGGTATTGTTATTAAATTAAGATAATCCAAATATTGTTTATTGCTTAATAAATTGTTTAAAAAATAAAAAATACTCACTTGGAGGCAACCACACCAGCCGCGCTTTGAGCGCACGGCCGGCATGGCTGGTATATGCAATCGAGGCAGGGCGTTAGTTAAATTATCCCACGCAGGAATTTTTAAAGAACACTTCGGCAACCCCTGTAACAAAAAAAAGTATCATAGTTTTCAATTTTTGGAATAATATCGGGTCCTGGTAACATTTTATAAGAGAGAAATCAATAAAAATTAGGTCATCGACCCAGCACTATATTGGGACGCGTCTGATGCTATAATTACAGTGAAGCAGTGTCGAGCGCGGTTAGTACTTGGAAAATTAATAAAGTTAGTACTGCAAGCGCCAAACGTGATGGCTGGCACGCCCCTATGCGCACAAACTCATTTTTAATGTAACCTCCCACTACAGTTCCTGTACGACATATAAAAGCTCTGTACAGAGGCGTATCATTAGTGATCCTCAAATTCTGTTGGCGTTTGGCATTGTAGAATAATTTTTGTGGTATAGGTACGACTCTGACTGGCTGGGGGTTTACGTAATCCACTAGTAATGTAGTTGGGAGAGTCTATACCTACGCGATTGCTCGCAACCACATTTGGCGCTTGCAGTAGTTTTATTTGGAAATATCATAAGTTCTTGTTACATATTTATCTTCCAAATCACCAGTCTTCTTCCTTTTTATCCGTTTTAAAGCATATTTCATCATCATCATTTCATCATTTCATTACAGAATAAAAATATAAGATGTTTCACTCGTTCGAATTTATCGCGTAAAGCACCGATGCCGCTGGTGACTGTCTGGTGACTGGGATCAGAGTTGCCACAAGCCTATTTTTTTTTCGAGCCAGATGACATGGCGGAAACGAGCGAAATTCATACTAGAACGAGCTTTTCCAAAAATGTTTTTTACTAGTGAATACCTTTCTTGGAAATATATATTTTTGAGTTTTAGAAGGGTATTTTTCATGTATTCGAAATACATATCAGATCATTAGGAAACCTAACCTAGTTGTTTTTTGGGGTAGGGGGTAGGTAAGGATTTAAAACAGAAACAACACAACAAAGAAGAAGAAGAGCTGAGCGGTTGGATTGGGGTGCATTCGTGATTTCTCTTGTTCGGCGGTGGTGCGTTCACGAATTACACTCGCCCTCTAAATAATCCAATCCAAGTACTCCAACACTCAACACCGTTCAGTTCAATTCACGAGAGTTCAGAAATATTCAACTTCAACAAAAATTTTGCAAAATTTAAAAACGAGCCAATTTTAATAAAGAGGAGTCAACGAGCAACCTTCAATTTAAACGAGCCACCTGTGGCAACACTGACTGGGATGGTACAGTACGTCGCTACGTCCTTACTTGCATTTAATTTGGCATATTATACGGGACGTCGCCCGTCGAGCGCTGTTATTTTAGAACAGTGTTTATTTATTGTTCGTGTTTTATATTTATGTTGTAGATAGATTTTTCAAATTTATTAATTAATTGTTGAAATGAGCAAAAAGTCATATTAATATTTTTCTCTTTAATAGCAAAGCTTAAACACTAAATATTTTGTAATATTTGCTAATACAAAATTACGGATTTATTTTTATAATAAGGATATTATATGAACAAGTACATTAAGCAAGAAAACACAAAAATTCAATTCTATAGCTAACCAAAGGGGAATTGGTCAGTTCCTTTTGAACGAATTTATGTAATCTCTATACCAGAGTCCGTATATATTTCACTTTCAAATGTATATTGAAAGATTTGAAAGACAATAGATTAAATTTAACACATAAACCAAACTCCAAACTCAGTATTTTACAACATTTATAAAAATTTTTAATAAAGGTATCCTGCAGCTGCTTCTCTTTTCACTGTTTTAACCTTGTCAATCCAAAAAAATACGCGTTATTTAAAGATCAAAATTCAAGATAAGAATAATAGGGCCATTATTCTGGTGGCTGATGAGAATATTTAATTGGATTTGTGATAAATATCTGCTAGATTATCAATAAGTATCACAAAATTACCAAGATGCTGGATAAAAACTGTGAATTGATTCATTTTAAAAATTCAAGTTTATTTTTTACTTACCTTTCCAAATTCATATCCCGAACATTTTTCGAAATAATTAACATTTAAAAATAAACCTTTGTGATAAAGAATCCTATTAATTTAAATATATATTTCTCTAATCACCCCTGTATAGCTTAAAATAAAATAAGCTTTTCGAACTTCTCTGGTATCTACCGGTCTCGTTATTGACAACAAAAGCGAGTAGTAAACATAATTTACGAGAGCGACGTCTGTTTGGGACAGCAGCTTGAATCAAACCGCCCTGGAGTGAAACATCTTATATTTTTATTCTATAATCTTTGATTTCATCCAACAATCTAAAAACCAGTCCAAAATTCTCTCTACCCAGTTTATACTTCACTAAACATAACCTAAAAGAATACCCTACAATCTAGTACTATAATTAACCGCGCGGCGCTGTTTGGCGTATAACTTATCTCCGTTTCAGTTAGATGGTCGAAGAAATAAACAACATTCGATAATAAGGAAGAGAGTTCTTTGTCAATAATAAAACTTGCGTAGAGAATGCCTTTCGGGTAATTTATAAACTCGTCTTGCAAAACGAATAATTTCGTTATCACATTAACTGGAGTAGAAAGAAAAATTTTCGAAGGCATGGAATGGAAGAAGCGATATCTAGATGTCAATAAAATTATTCGCTCCACTCATCGAACAGATTCAATAAAATGATAAGGAGCATTCACATGTAAAACCCATTTGATATAGTTGATAAACAAAACTTATGCGGGGTAGTCAACTGTTACAATTCGATGTATTATTTATTCAAAGTAGAGAAAAAGCGTACGAACCAGTCTATCTTCTTTCAATTGAGTCTTATTCACGGTGGAGACAAAAGAAGAGACAATGTAAGACTTGACTTTAAAAGTAAACTTCTTGTATTTGGTTTGGGTAATTTATTGCTGTGAAGACTAAAAATAATAATAATAATAATAATAATAATAATAATGATTTTATTGCTTCTGAAACAATGTTACAGCAAAGTACAATATAATTCTATATATAAAAAAGGTATTTTTGAAATGGGAAAGGTTAAGCGAATCTTAACAACTACACACAAAACATTATTCATTTAAGACAAATTGGCGTAATTTCAATATATTCCAAATGTTTTTTTTTTCTTTTTTTAATTTTTTGGGAAATTAAACCACAATATTTTTAAATTCTTTACTTCAACGTGTTGTCAAGAAAAAAGAAGTATATAGAAATTTAGTAATTTTTTATCCCTAACTGACACAACAGAAAAAATTTGACAACTAGACAATCAAAAATTATTTTGAAGTTTAAGACTGCAAAATTTTGTTATCAAATTTTTATTAAGGTCCATTCATAGTAGATCATATCTGTGGCAAAATGTGAAATGAAATATTTCATTTTATGACATTCCAACGATATGATAGTCTACTAGAAATGGAATCCAGTGAAGTGCACGTTCCAGGAACGGTTTTTTTTATTGGGATAGCGCGTTTTTTCGCTTATATTGGAAATGTTGTTAATAAAACGCGTTTCTTGATAGTTTTTTTGTGTATGAATATTTAAGTTTTTGAAATATGTATACTCAGTTTTGTGATTTTGTGTATTGAAATGTGTATCGATTAACAACTATTCAAATTATAAATCATAAGAAAACCTGGATAAAAACTTATGATGCTATCCTTATAACGCAGGTAATTGATTATTGGAAATTTCTCTTTGGTAACCAAATTTGACTACATTCGGCTGAAATACTAGCTACACATTTATCTGCATTTAGTTGTATTAAAGCACTTTCTTTGATTTTCCGTCTTTTATTATTGGGTTCTTTTAATATTATTTTCGATGAATCCCATTGAATTTGATGACCCTTTTCCCAAGCATGTTTGCAAATAGCTGACTTAAAAAATTCCCTATCTTTGATATATTTTTTGTGTTCGTTTATTCGTACTTTCAATGGTCTAGATGTTTCACCTAAATAAAATTTGTCGCATTCACATGATATTTGATATATGCAGTTTTTTGAAGTAAAGAATTTAAAAATATTGTGGTTTAATTTCCCAAAAAATTAAAAAAAGAATGAATAATATACCACAAGGAACATACAGAAGATATATTCCAAATGTATTCCACAATTTTCCTAGCCTCAAAAATTGTGATTTTAATTAAGGCATGAAGCAGTTTGTTCACATTTTCAAGACAAGGGATATTCCGTTTCATTGTTGTATAAATCGGACAATCAAACAGTAAGTGGAAAATAGTTTCCTTTTCATGAATATTACAAACAGTACAATCCAATTCAGGGTTAATAATGTATCCAATACCATTTAATGTAAATTTAATTTTAAAATGGTTAGACATACGCAATTGAGCAAGAGTGCGGGTAACCTGGATGGGTAATTTTAAAGCCAGGTACGTGCTTGGTTCACAGGTGGTAGGAAAAGAAGAATACAAATACATGAAAGAATATCGAGACGCAACACTGACATCTGATACATGTAAATATGTATAATATTTGGACAACAAATCTTTCCTCTGCGATATAAAAGAAGGATGATTCAAATTGTTCCATATATGGTCACAGTCAATATCAACAAAGAACTTTTTCAACTGAACTATCCAGTTATACTTCATATCTGTAGAGTTGACCAAACGCAGCTGTTGTTTAAAACAGAGCTTAGGATAGCGATGATTATCCATTGTTAGTATTTTGTGCATCCAGTTGAGAGACATTTTAAAAATATTAAATGCAAACTTGACTCTTCCAGTCTCTAAACGGATTATAGCATCTGGAGTATTGATAGGAACTAAAAGAACTCTTTTCAGGAAATATAGCTGAACTCTTTCTAAAATATCCAAATACCTCACTCCCCAAACAGAAATACAATTAAACATGATACTGAGGGCGAGTGACTCCAACAATTTGATTCTAGGTTGCCAAGTATCAATTTTTGTTTTATCCATTATAGTTAAAACAGAACCTATTGCCTGCTTACCTTTGTTGACACTTGATTGGGCCATTTCATTAAATAGACCTGATGAAGTGGAGACTACACCTAAATATGAATATTTATTGGTTGTAGGAATCAATTGGTTGTTGAAATAAAGATCAAATTTAGGTTTCCGGAAGACTAAAAAACAACATATCACAATTCACAACAGGATGTAGTGAAGCAGCTTAGATCTGTGCTACATATCAGCAACCTGGAGAGGCGCCCAAAAGCTGGAAAAAAGGGACAGAACCAAGCCAAATTACACTTTCGGTACACCAAAACGCACTAGTTACAAGCACAATTTCCAATTGTATTTCTGTTTGGGCACTTCGTTATGCTGATATTCTTGAGCAAGTCCAAGTTCAATTTTTAAAACGTATCCTTATGTTACCAGTGTCAACACCCAGCTATATAGTTAGAGTAGAGTGCGGTAGAAGCAAAATCTTATATATCATATTTAAATGGACGTTAAACTGGTTAACGAAAATTCTTATGATGGATGACTTCCGTTATCCCAAATTGTGCTTCTTCCGTCAATTGCATCTGATGGAATGTGATAGCAAGGACAACTGGGCAGCTCAGGTAAAAGCTCTTTTCACTTTCATTGATACCAATCTTACTTGGAGTCATCCTTCCTTCACATATTTAAACATTTAACAGTATCTGCGTCACACAGTAACAGTAACAGTATCTGTGCCTTAAAATGCCCATCCAAATTACAAGAACTATCGCGCAACTTCAGTTATGTAATACATCCTCCTTAAAGTTTACATACAAAGGCTGTACCTATCAAATAAACCCTAATGAAAATTTGCTCAATTTGTAAGCAGAAGGAGTTAGAAACGATTGAGCACATACTTTTTGATTATCCAATATATTGTAGTATGAAACAATCCACCTTAAATTACCCAGCCGATATCAATGTTGCAGCTGATTCATTGAATAATATCACAATAAATTCAGCTAAAGCAATTGCTAGCTATATTTGGAATGTTCTAAAACTCAGAGCCTTTATTATAAATGAATAACTAATATTTATTCTTTTTTTAATTTCTTGGGAAATGAAACCACAATATTTTCAAAATTCTTTATTTTAACGTTTCGGTAGCGTTCCAGCTACCGTTGTCATGAAAAAATAAGTAGAAATTAATTTTTATCCCTAACTGACACAACAGAAAAAATTTGACAACAGGTTTAAATATTGTTCTCACCCTTTCCATAAAATTGTGAGTATTTTAAAAGGAAATAAACTATCTATCTATATCTAGTGTCAGTGTTAGGCCAATAGCTTCTACTTTTTTTGTTATATTTCCCAATTTTATTCGAATTCATGCAATTCTATTCCAGTCCACGATTCCTAACTGTTTCAAGTCTTCTTTAACAGCATCTATCCATTTCTTGCTGGGTCGTCCACCTTTTCTCTTGTCCCCTTCACCTCCAAGAAGCATTCATCCTACCACCATCGTTTGAATCATTTTGAATTTCACCTGTAATGCATGGTGCCTTATACATGCCTTGGATTTTTTTGTTAGTTCTTCTTCTCCACTGCCCACATCCTTAATTCCTCCGTAAATTTTTCTTAGAATTTTTCGTACCCTTCTATCTAATTTTCTTTTATTCTCTTTATAACACACACCCATCACAATTATTTATAGATAAACACTTGCAACTAGGACAGGTACGTAATAAATATTCACTTAAATAGTATTAGGACTAAGGACGTCAACAATTCGCTATTTCTTTTAAAATAAATTTCTATCAGGCGTAACTCGAATTTTTGATTGATATCTCAATGATTTGTATTTGTTTACTTGAACCTATAGGCAATGCTATATTAATAATATTTCTTGTATGTGTAGCGAATTTCTAATTATAGTTTCAATAGACGTGGTACAAGAATAATAATATATTTAATAAGTATTATGTCGAAATAGAAACAATCTGATTAAAAATGGTGCGTGGGTAATAGCCCTGTGCATTTCCATATTTGAAAGGTGAAATTTCAGTGCACAAATGTAGGTGGATTTTCAATATTGTTTTCACAAGTGTTTGACAAAGTATGGCACGAAGACTTGATATACAAACTGAAAAAAAATGCTACCAAAACCATACGTTGACATCCTAACCTCATATATAATAAGACATTGTTTAGACTCAAGCACGAAGAGGAATACTCCTACCACAAAAAGATAAAAGAGGATCTGCTGCAGAGCTCCTTGGACCCATCCTGTATTTGATACATACCAGCAAGCTACCATCATTAGAAGATGTAGTTATTGCTGCATTTACTGATGACCTAGAAAACTGCAGATTAACAATGGAAGATTAAGCTTACTAAACTTAAATCTATTCAACTAACTTTAGCAACAAAAGAGTCCTCATTCTCTGAAAATTGACGAAACAATTGTTCAATACCTCGGAATGACTCTTGATGCAAGTTGGTATGTTCGTAACTCCGATATTCATAGAGATCTTCAAATACCAACCGTCAAAGAATTGATTAAAAGGATAGCCGGCAAGCATGAAGCCAGGCTTGATCAACATGTGAATGCAGAAGCTCTTCAGCTGTCCGAAGATTGAAAACAACCAAGCCCATCGACCTTGTGTAGTCTGTTTTGAGTGTAGTGCATACTGTAGATTAGAAAAATCTGGAAGACTTGATTGGATTGACTCTGGATGATAAGTACCTCTTTTTAAGAATAATTAGATGCAAATTTATAGTTACTTTTCGTTGTAGGAAGTTATAAAAAGCCGATTCATGTATTCCGTTTCATCTACATACTTCAAATGTCAGTGAGGAAAGAAAAATCGTCACTTTCTATGAAGTAAACGTCTGACCTTTCAATCCAATTACAGAAAAACAATGCATTGTTGTAGCAAGAGCAGAAGAAAGGAAAGAAGCCGTCGATACAGATACACAGTTTACCATCTACGATCAAGACGTTTATCAAACGAGTCCTTATAAGAGAAAAGGAAGAGTACCGTTAAAGGTTTTATAGAAAATCGTCGAATTTAATACAGTTTGTTGAACCTAAAATTCAAAATAAATATTTTTCTTTTTAGTCAATCGATGGGCATATTATACCGATTCCAGTTATTTTAAAATCCTTGTTATTAACACGTGATTTAAAAGGTAAGATTGCGATGGTTGCACGTGCTAACGGTAACTCTAACGTGTGTAATCATGGATGGGTTTAATCTAAAGGAAGTCTTTTCTAAAACCTATTATCGTGCTTTTTAACAGTTGCTTCTTTATCTTCGATTACTGTGAATTATATTTACACTACGGCGTTGAATTACACATTTGCACTTTACACTCATAAAAAAGTAGACTCTTGCATCTACAAAGAAAGAGCTGGTGTAGTTCAAAGTTCAGTTTTAGGTCCGTTTCTTAAAAAGTATATTCAGGTACATTTAGGCCCGGTTTATCAAGAGCAATTTATCCGTCAGTTAATGCTTAACTACCAGTTATTTTGGAAATGTCGGTTTATCAACAACGGGATAACTTCAGCTGTCAATGTCAATTATTTATCTGTCAGTTTCAACTGGAGGCTAGGTCGATATCTGGAGGTTAATGTCTATTTTTTTAGTGTGTGTTTGGGAGCCGTTCTGATGCCGGGAGCACTGCAGCCTGTTGGCTTATTGTACTCTACTCCCACATTTATTCCACCCATCCAGTTATCCCCATACCTTCGAGTAGACGAGTCCATTGGATGTGTGCCATATACTTCTCCAAAGCTTCTCCAAAGATTGTTTTTCTCCTCGAGTCCAGTGCCTCACAGTCAGATAAGATATGGGTTACGCTCTCCATGCCACAAAGTGTGCAGCTGAGGTCCCCGTTATATAAACCTATTTTATGCAGGTGATCTTTTACCGGGGTATGACTCGTTAAATAACCTGTAATAATTCTTAGCTTATTCATTCAGTAGTTCTTCGGCCCGTTTTACACATGTGTCACCTATGAAGGTTTTACTGTGTACCTGCTTTGGAGTGTTCCTCCACTGAAGTTTATGTTGGCTTTGTACCCATTTTTGTATTTGCCCTCGGACTACCTTCTTTGTGGTTCCATGAGCTGGTTCTGGTCCAACATATGCTATTGCTGAACCTCTTCTCGCGAGTTCATCAGCTTGTTCATTTCCAGAAATACCGTTATGTCCCGGCACCCACACTAATCTTACTTTAATGTGGTCTGCTAGTTCGTTCAGTTCTTTCTGGCATTCTTTTACCAGTCTGGATGTTAACTTGCGGCTGTTTAAAGCTGCAAGGACTGCCTGGCTGTCGGTTAGTATGTTTATCCTATGAGTGTCAGTCGTATATTTTTTAATTCTCACACATTCTAGGATAGCATAAATATCTGCCTGATATACAGAGGTATGTTCTCCTAGTGAAAAGGAGCATCTTGTGTTTCTCATTTCACTATACACACCTACTCCTGTCCCTTCCCCAGTCTGTGACCCGTCTGTGTACCAGGTCTTTCCTCGGGGAAGCTTCAGTCTGCTTAGGTCTTGCTAGTCCTTTCTGTGAGGTATTTCTACCTCATATTTGGGACTGGGGAGAAGTTTAGTGGCCATATAGTCTGTTTTCATATCTAAAATGGCTCCACTTACGATGTCCTTAATGGATATGTGTCCTGATGTAACTATTTTGTTGCTCAGGTTATTTTACTGCCTAAATAACCCCATCTTTGCTTCCCCCATTATCACGAGGTGTAATGGAGGAAGGCCAAATAAGGCTTCTAGTGCTGCCGTTGGCGTGCTGCTCATGCACCTTGCAAAACTGAGACAAGCAAGTCTTTGCTCCTTGCCTAGTCTCATCATTGCGTTCTTTTGTGTCGTCTTTGTCCACCAGACCAAAGACGGATATGTTATTATGGGTTTAACCACTACACTGTATATCCAGTGTATCATTCGCGGACTCAACCCCCATGTTTTCCCACAAGTTCGTCTTGCCATCATTAATGTGGTTTCCGATCTTGTTGCTAATTTTTCCATTTGTTTGGCGATATACATATATGAGGTTATACATTCCTGAGGGAATTGGAACCGCTCCAGTGGAGCTCTCTGATTTTTATAGTGCGGCAAACCACTCAGTAATCATCATCATCAAGCCTTTAAATCTAATAGATTGTGGCTAACGCTAATGCGCTTTTAAATCCATTTATTGTTAAAATTTCTTGTGTGTCCTGGCTTCAGTTATTTCCTTCCATTCTGCTCTATTTCTGCATTTTTCTCTCCACTCTTTGATTCCCATCCTTTTTGTAACCTCTTCTATCTGATTCCTCCAACTTTCTCTGGGTCTTCCCCTTCTTCTCGGCCATAGAAGAGTCCATTGTGTTATTCTTCTTATCATTTCTCCAAGCTTTCGTCTCATAATATGTCCTGCCAATTTTAGGCGTTGTGCTTTTATATATTTCACGATTGTCTTATTGCTTAACTCGCTTTCTATTTCTTTGTTAGTTTTGAGTCTCCTTTCCTCAGTTCTTGTTATGTTCGGTCCCAGTATTGTTCTAAGAATCTTTCTTTCTATGATTTTTAAGTCTTCTGCTTCTTTTTTGTTCATCGCCGTTGTTTCTAAGCCATACGAGATCACTGGTCACTCAGTAATAATTCATCTTATTTTTGGTCTGCCCCTTAATCTGCTTTCTGCAGATGACCTTTCATGTCCTCACCATCGTATTCAATGTTGTTAACAATATACCTAACCTAGAATTAAATCCATGTGATTTCTGGTTATGGGGTTGCTTTAATTAAATCATCAGTTCCAGGTAAAATGATTGTACCATTAGTTGTTTTAAGATTCCCTCTGTTTTGTTTTTGAATAATTGCTTCTAATATATGCAAGAATCCGTAAATGAACGTAGTATTAAGATTAACGGGAAATAAAGATATTTTACTTTCATTTCAACACCGAGATACACTTCAGCTTTTACGTCGAATAGAGAAAAAAAACAACGTGAGCTAGAAAGGTCGTATGCAAAAATTTTCCTAGTGTTGATAAATTTATTCAATATTCTCTCGACCTTCACGTACGTATAGTCACGTGTATTTCACAGGTATCGATATTCAAATAAACCGTGTGCACCTTTAAATTGTTTGATTTTATCACGTTTTTGAAAAAATTTTAACGGTATCTTTATTTGTTGGAATAAATTTTTTTTTAAATAATTGTTTTGTAGAGTTCAAGCTGAATAGAACAATGTTTCCTTAGATTTTGCGTGAAACATACTTAGAATATTTTACTTCTTCATTTAGGTTCACAGTTTCAACCATCAACAAATTTTTGAAAAAAAAATACATTGCATTAAGCACCTTCTAAACGGGCAATACTTTTAGTGCAATATGTAGCTGCAATATAAGCAACTATAGCCCAGCCAGCATGACAACATTTCAATCCAAAATTTTTATAACAACAACAACAAACGAACACCGAAACAAAGTAAACTTGCAGAGTATTTTCGCTGGCCATGCGATCGTCCGGCAACTCTTGCTGCAACCAAATAAATGCTTAGGCAACACAAAACATGTATTGGCCAGGACACACTGAAAATATTGCCTGGCTGTTATTGCAGGCAATGTTGCCAGCCATTGTATTGCAGCTACATATTGCACTAAAAATATTGCCCGTTTAGAAGCACCTTTAGAAATTCTATTATTGGAATGTAACTAATTAATAACCAAAACGTACTTTTTTTTGTTTTTATATGTAAATTTCATTCTACATTAGACACGATATTGAAGTCGACTTCAGAGACGGACTTATTGTTGTGTATAAATTTATTCATATTGTAACATTTTTGCAAGTTTTGGGTATACAATGCCCCCCAAAATATAATCAGAACTAAAATTATCTCAATCACATTATACATTTTGTTTCCTTGTCACACAATTCAACTTTATTTCATCCAAATACTCTCGATTTCACGTAAATACAGCCCGAAAC
>CAJUYI010002934.1:0-14816 GCA_910591695.1 Galerucella pusilla | reverse complement strand
AATAGCACATGAATTTCATTGATTCATATTTTTGAACCAAAATAGGAGAAATTAACTAACATCTTGAATTCAGTGAATTCTCTTCCATCCGCTAATTTATCGAAACAAACCAATATATTTGAGTAATGTTGAAATGTCAGAATTTCCCGCTTTTCAAAGCTTCAAACGTCGAAACGCTGGTTCATTAGATCTAACAGCGAGATATTCTCGGAATAACTGTACCTGTCATAGAAATCCATTGTAGAACTGACAACCAGTTATTCTCGGTATACATATAGGTATAAAATATCGAAAGAATAACAAACCATACCCACTTTTATACTAGCATTGTAGAATAGGCGAATTTCAGGACCCTCATTTCTTGCAATAGGTACATTCTAATAGGTACTCACGGACAGGTAGATTGAATTATTTTTTTGGGCTCACAAATAATTTTATTGAAAGACTTCATGCAATCCAGTGAGAAAGTTTTTTTTTCATTCAGTGTGTTGAATGTATATTACTTATATGAATTCATGAGAAACGTTTGAATAGGAAGAAATAAAAAGAATGTCGAAATTGTATTTCAAAAATATAGTCAATATGCTGGAACACGTGAAACTCTTAGAAACTTTGGAAACATTTCAAATAACATATCGAAAGTTATATCTTGAGCTACGTATATTATTTTTTTCAAAGCCCAGACATAATGTGGGATCAAGTTTGATTAATGTCCATCCAAAATTTTCTTTATGAAAATGTAAGGGTATTCACAAAATTGATTAATCAGAATGAAACTTGATATTTTTAGTCTGAAGACATGATTGATAAGCACATAGGTACTATGAATACCTAGTGCGTCAAATAAACCAAAATATTCAAATAAAACAAAGCAACTTCACAATGGAAGGTATTCACCAACTCATAATACCAAAGATATGCAGTGGTTTATAAAAAAAACAAGCTAATTTCCTCGAAGAGTTAGGAATAAGCAAATGTCGGATTATCACCGATTCAAAGTACTCAGCTATCTCATACAATTTTGAATTTTTCTTTTGTCTGTTCCTTCGGTACTCGAAAATTTTCATTATTAGGTATACTTTTTCAACAATTACATTTCCATATATTTGAGAGAACCAGACATATAAAAAACACGACGGATTTTTATGTAAATAAGAAATATGCAAAACAATTACACAACTTATAGTAACATTCAGTTTTGAAAACATTCATTTATGAAATGGGTACGTTAAGGGTGTAATGAACTGAGATGTGAATGCCTGGAAAAATCCTTAGGAACATTCTTTTCTGTGGAAAAGTACAGGAGGATTTGAGGGAAAAATTATTCGAGCAACTATATGAAATGTTCAAATTAAATACAGATTGGTCTGGGACTTTCTACAAAAGCTCACAGGGGGTCTATTCACTAACAGTGAGAGCTCCTACGAGAGTACACACTTATAAAGTGCGCATGCGGGCTATATCATAATTTGCAATTTCAAGAGAGCTCGCATAAGCACTTTATAAGTGTTCATTCTCGTAGGAGCTCTCACTGTTAGTGAATAGACACCCTGCACTGGACAATCACAATAAGGTAACGCTTGAGTGGGCTTTGCAGAGGTGGTGAAGCTTTCCAAGAAAACCAATATTTGATCTTTATTTCTCTTTGTTACTCTCTCACTGCAGCTGCAATGACAGAATATCTGATGCCTAAGTAGTAGCACAGCAATTTTTGGCAAAAACAATCGTTGATCTGAGAAGGAGTCGAATGAAAAAAATGTCTAAACTACTCACCGGTCACTTGCAAAACATAGGTGTATATAGGGACAGAAAAATCTACAGGCTACAGGTTGAGCATGGGAGAGAAGTAAACATACATCATCTTCGAATGCAAAGCACTGACTCGCTGAGGTTATACACTGGCTCTAGTCACGCCCAAGGTACGAATCCTTCAGGAAGGATCAAGTGAAACTAAGGCTTGATCAGAACAACTTAACCTTGTTTCCAAAGAGGAGCGATTTGAATTTAAGATTGCATTTCTGCGGCCTAGCGATTGGTCAGATTAAGTCTTGTTCCACACAACGCTTTCAATTCAACTGACAACATATGTCAGTTATGTGTTTATTTATACAGGCGGACCCATTTTGTTTGGAAGCACCCATGTAAAATCCATATTTCTCAACCGATTTTGATTTAATTTTTTTTGTTAGATTTAGTATCAAAAACAGTATTTTGGCACACATTTTCATAGCTTAATTACTATTTTCAAGGCCCTCTATGTTAATTTTTCTTTGCCAAAAAAGACAAAAGTGGATTAGGCATTTTTTTCTCAAATATAAATATACCATTGGATTCAGAATCACCACAAATGTAAACTAGCAAAATTTTATAAAATTTTTTTTATTAACGACAAAGTTATTACAACATTAATTTGGAAAAAGTGGTATTTTCATTAATTTCTTACGTGGAATGTATACAAATTTTTTTAAAGGCAATATGGTTAACAAAAGCTAGGACTCAAACATATTGCACGGTGAAAATTCGAAGCCGATAACTTAACCCGTTCTGGAGTTATAGCTTCTGAAAGTAATGTAAAATTGTGCTTGATAATTTCATTTATTAACAATATGAAATCAACGAGCCGCGAGTAGGCTTTGATTTTGAAATTTTATTTATGTCAGTCAGTAACATTTGTAAGTACTAAATGCTCCAAATATTTAACTATTTAACTATTCAAGACAAAATTGAAATTGTATTTTTTTGTAGTTACAATGATAGAAGTAAACGAGAAGTAATAGAAATAGTTAATCGGAGACATCCAGATCACCGTATTTGCTGCTTTGTAGTTCACAAAATTAAAATTGTATATTACATAACTTGTGCGGAAAGTGACATTTTTCACACGCGTGGGAAATATTGTAGCAAGAGGCATGGGACGAGTGCGACAATCACACGAGTGTGAAAAATCACTTTCGCACGAGTAATGTACAGTATTTTTCCTACGATCACGTGATAATTTTACCAAATAATGTGTAATCAACATCTGACATATTAATACACAAAATGTTACAATTGAAGTTAATATAATTGATTTCCAAATTAAGAATAACTATCAATAGTGAGAAAAATTCAAGTAGTTCAACTATATAATATAGGTAGGTTATTACAATTATTAATTGGTTGGATAATTATAGAAATTATTATTGTTCATCATACTTCGTACATACTTATCATGAATACCCTTCAAGATGATTACATTTTCCTACTATAACAGGTGATTTGGATTAGTTGGTACAACACCGGACTTATGACGAAGAGTACGCGTGTTCGATCCTCGACCGCGCCCTAAATTTTTTTTAATCAAGAAAATGACAAAAATTTCACTTTTCAAATAGATCGTTCCAAATTTAGATATTACATAGGTGAATCTAATTAAAAATTATATTTTTGACAACTTGCCAGTGGTAAATCTTAATGAAATTTCATTTGACAGCTTTTTTACGTGTACGGATAAGTTTTTTTTCCGTACGCGTATAAGTAAAGGCTACTTTCCATAGAACTAGACAGTGCGATATATGTCACTTTCCTATGTGATCGTAGGAAAAAAGTATTTATTGAGAGTGGAGCAGTGACCAAAGTATTTGAAAAAAATTGCAGGCAAGAAATTTCAATTATCGTATTGTCATAGACTAATTTGCCAACAATCCAAATTATTAAGTACAATTTTACATTACTTTCCGTAGACTCCTATTCTCGAGTCAATTGCGTATACGAAATTTGATGGTCATCGATAATTTGCGTATGACTTTTAGTTGTAGGTATTCCCGAATCGTAGTATACGAAATAAAGCATCCGCCAGTCGTACGAATTCACACGTATGGGTACTAGGCATACGAATCTTTTATGCGAATGCGAGTTTTCATAAGCAGCATGCGCATATGACATCTTATGATCAAAAAGAAGGGGTTAACCTCTATTTTTTGTTATGATTGTGTAAAGTTTGAAATGAAATTTCAAATTGATTTGTTTTTTGTTTGATGTGGGTGGATGGACAAGTCAATTTTATGTGAATAAGAAATATCTCAGTTGAGTTGAGTTGTGGATTGCTTTTAATAAAATCCACCAACTCCTTACGCTGATCGGATGTTATCTTTCCCTTTGTTTTCTCCAATTGATAATATTTCTATGAATTCAGTTAAATCTAATTTTCCGTGTGTTATTTTCAACAGGCAACTACAAGATAGGTTCAAGTCAGAACGTTTTCGCGGTTTTTTCGTTTATAAACAAAATTTTTATTATTATTATATTGTAAACATATTGTAAACCATGAGAAAATTGACACATTGGCAGTTTTGGCACAGTGTTGTAAAGTTTTCATCCGACCACAAATTACGTGGACGAATGAAGAAGTCGTATAGTATTCAACAATGCACATGAGTCTTAGTATACGATTATTTCCATACGTAAAAGTTCGTATACGCTGCGTATACGTATTGTTGCGTATGAATTCGAGAATAGCACCCCAGAACGGGTTAAGTTATTCGCTCCGAAATTCCACTGTGCAATATGTTTTAGTCCTAGATTTTGTTTACCATGTTGCTATTTCAAATATTTCTTTACATTCTACGTAAAAATACCACTTTTCACAAATTCATGTTGTAATAACTTTTTCATAAAATTTTACTAGTTCACATTTGTGATGATTCTGAATCCAGTGGTACATTTATATTTGAGAAAAAAAAATGCCTTATGTACTTTTATCTTTTTTGGCAAAGAAAAATTAACATAGAGGGCCTTGAAAATACTAATTAGGCAATGAAAATTTGTGCCGAAACACTGTTTTTGATACTGAATCTAACAAAAAAAAATCAAAATTGGTTGAGGAATGCGGATTTTACAGGGGTGCTTCCAAACAAAATGGGTCACACTGTATGTGAATATTCATCAACTCAATCTTCACCACCACTTTTTTTTCATTTTTCACAAACTATCGTATTCCAAACATGTTAATTGATATTTTCATTATGTGGGAGAGGAAATCGATAGTACTAGTTACTAGTGGACTGTCGGAAGATCCGACTTGCCGTCTTTGTTTGGAAGATGATGTAACAGCAGAGCATATAATTTGTGCCTGCCCCGCCGCGGCTCGAATCAGGTATCTGATGTTTGGCAGGGTCTCTCTCTCGCCCTCGGACCTGAAATATCATTCACCAAATAAAATAATCGGCTTTGTTAAGAAGCGGAATTTGTTTGGTGAAATCTGAATAGGTGTGAGCCATAATAGGCTCTTGTGAGTCGCAGTGGAGCGCCTTATAGACCCACTCACCACAAACCTAACCTAACCTAATAAAATATGAATTTGCAAGTTAATTTTTTTCCATCCAGTTCCTCGATATTGGGTATAGTATAATATTATGGTATTCTTTGGGATCAAAACTTTTGTTTACTTTTCGTCGGTGCTATGCCTAGGCCTCAAACTTTATTAGTAAATAATTTGAACATATGAGTGCTTTTTTGCATACTTACCTAAAATTATGGAAAACATTTACTATTCTTTATTGTCAATAGGTTAAAAAAGACTGAACAGTTCCAATCTAGTAACTTCTAGTGGTGTGACTAAGGTTTCCTAGCATGCTCCTTCTAGTTTAAAAACGAGGTATAGTCCCTTCACATCAACGGTATACAGTTGGCATAATGGAGATACAAATGATAAGGAGTAGCATATCACTGAAATGTAACCTCGTAGATTGATACAGTTCAAAGAGCAAACTACTTCTCTGGGTATATGCCACAGCATACATTTGATTACATTTTCAAGTTAAATCGGGCTGAGAAATCTGCTCGATATAACCAACCATTTTGGTTTGTGATTTGAAGAGACCTTCGATATTATCTTTGACATCCATAATACCACGCTACACTAAAATGACATTTTTTTACAGGAGAATGTGTCGGGTGAATACTTACAGATTGCCAGAAAAGATTGGAAATTGTGCGATAAAAAAAAAGAAAAGAAGATCCAATTATAAGTTGATTGGACGATGTGAAGAAAATTTTGGAGGAAAGTTAAATGCAAGAGCAAAAAGGAGAAGAGAATATACTGTCAATATTTTTGGAAAAATGAGAAAATTAGCTTTTCTGTGATATATAAATCGAAATGTGTTCTGAAAAATGCATTTCATAAACTCTTCCATCAACACCCAAAGAGAAAACACAGTCGTCAGACACCACAACAGTGGTGGTATGTTATCTTCAAGAGCTAGTCATACCATTGGGGTCTTATATAAGATACACAATCTGTATCTGTATCTGTAGAGTAGGGAGGGTGAGTGTGTAGGCTCACAGTACTTAGGCCACATGTGACCCATTGTACATCCTCCCAAAGAGTTGTCCTCCTAGGTCATTGTCCATCCTGTCCTTCTCAGGAAGGTGGACAGGCTATTAGGAGACATCTCCTTTATATCGGCAAGTGTAGGCCAAGACTCACCGAACACACACTCTCTTATTGACGATAACTCCGGACACTCGCATAAGACATGCCTGACAGTTTCATCTTCCTGTTCACACATCCTGCATAGAGGTGTGTCCACTAGCCCCATAGTATGGAGGTGTTTCTTTAGTTGACAGTGACCAGTCAGAAATCCTACAGTTAAACGCAGGTTTTTCCTGGTCATCGCCAAATATATCTTCGGCACCAGCTTCCCAGGGTCGCCCAGGGTAATCCATTCCATCTCTTAAGGGATTGAGCATGGGTGTAACGTTTGGCTAGTTCCGCAATTGTCGAAGTCGTTAGGCCGTAGGTGTCACTGGGTCCTAGAATTTTTAGTCCAGCGGCTTCCCTGGCTAAAGAATCAGCAATGCGATTTCCTTTACTCATGTCGTGCCCTTTAACCCACCTCAGGATAATAAGATACACAAATCCACTCAACATTATTTTGTTACATATTGAATGATTTAGGCAGCGTTTCAATTGAGAGCTCCCAGACGGCTTGTTTTTTTCCCGATACCTCTAGCAAATATCCTCATATTTTGGACAATGTACACAAAAACTTACCATCCATTGGTGAGAACAGCGTGAAAATTGATGCGGTTTTGGAGTTTATCGCGAACAGACAGAAAGACGCGGCGAAGTACATTGTTTTATGAAATATAGTGATGATAATATAGTCTATATGATCCAACTTTCGCAAAAAATCAACCCTTTGTATTTGCCAGACTTACTGCTTATATTTCCAATAAAAAAAACTGGCAGATGAATTATGCATAGTAACAATTTGAAAATAAATACATGTCCTGCATTCCAAAATAATGATATTCATTTCAGGTCTATGATGAATCAATATCTGTGTCGAAGTTTTTTAGCCGAACAAATCGTTGGTAATATGTCTACTTCTAGAATTAAACGCAGGATGGGGCATGTGACTCCTGGAATTGCCGAGCCTACAAAATCACATACAGACATCACAAAAAATTTAATATACGATGAAGGTTCTTCGGGTTACAAAGACTGGTTATCAAAGTAAGTTTAGTATTAAGGGAAGAAGCATAAATTTGTTAATGACAATTTTGTGAACCGTATAAATGAGAAAAATATCACAATGTGATTATACATTATGTACTCATACATTTCTTGGAAAATTGTTGAAAAAAAAATCTAAATTTTCCAATTTGAGTTGAAGCTGTTGAATAACACTCGAGTTCAACAAAAAGAAATGTTAAAACAATGATTACATAATATTATTTGTTGCTTTTACACTCCGACCAGCATCTCTATGGCCTCTTCCATATAAATGAATTTGCATAAATGATATTATTGATTTTTATAGAAGTGCCACGCTGGAAGATATATATCGTCACTATGATCAAGCCCAAAATAAAGTGGACGTAACCGAAGAAATAGATGTTGAGAATAACGAAGACTTCGAAGAAGGATACAATGTAGAAGAATTAGGGAAGAAACAGGAAACAAAGGCAGCTTTGAATCATCGACACGAGGAAACGTATTATTCTGGAAGTATGTTGCAATTGCCCACACATTTAATCTCATAATTTTTTTTTACAAATTAAGGACATCCAAATTAGTATTATCTAACAGAGTATAAATTGATAACATTTCAGAACGCAGTTTGGAATTAATTTTTCGAAGAGCAATATTTGATTGGATAAATTAGTTTTTCATTATTCTGCTCTTTTCAGTTCCACTAGTCTGATTTCAACGGAATCTTAAAAAGTGATTTTTAGTTATTTTAAAAGATGGAATTCAAATCTTGCATACTTATCAAGGACCGATATGAAAAAAATGTTTATTACAATATTGTGTCGATTGACAAAAGCTTGTTTATAGTCTAAAAATAATATAGGCAAGCTTGGGTTTTGTCCATTGTTTTTTTGTGATGAATATAAAATTATTCTTCCCACTTCAGTTCAATCCGTTAAAGAGCGTTTATTATGTTCAACTCCACTATTTGTTAGATTTTGTTTTATTTATACATTACTTACACAGTAACCATATACAATAGATATATTAATTGGAATTAGGTACCCATGTTATTGAGCGGAGTATATTATAATCATGAAGTTATCATTAATCATATCTGGAGGTTAACCAATAATTATAAGTATAAGAAACTGGGAATGAGTTGAAATTGGATTTGTTTGCATATTTGGCAGGTGGATATCCAGAATCATCGTATTCAAATTACGGTCCACCTGAACACAGCCATCCGAGTTATGAACCTCCAAACCAACAAAGCTATGGACCTCCAAACCTACAAAGCTATGGACCTCCAAATCAACAAATCTATGGACCACCGCCTAGTTTTCACCACAGCGGAGGAGGAGGTTACCCACCATTCCAACCAGAACGTAAGATTTAAAAATTAGTTATCTCTCTGTTCGACTTTTTCATGAAACATTATTTTTTTGTTTATCTCAAGGTTTTTATCCCCAACATTAAGGCCTCTGGAATGTTTGCCAAAAAGGTTGTGATTCGTATGGTGATATTGAAATTTTCTACTGAACATCTAGTGAAACTATCACTGTTAACATGAATTTAATGCTTAGAAACTTTGCTTCTGGGAGTTTTATTCATTGTTTCCAAAACTAATAGGTTATTATGAATTGTTATCACAAATAGTACTAAACGAAAAGGAATGGGCAGAATTTGTTTATCATTGATTGAATTAATACCTCACACCTTCGGGTAGAAAGGTGTCGATTATAGGTTTGTTCGTAGAAGGAATTTCCAATCGATTGGAAATTTGTCAAACTCTGACATTTCGTTTGTGATTCGTTGTAAATCGATAGGCAATTTTTGTCGTACGAACGGGCGGAAAATTTTGACAATTTGACAGTGATATCTTTAATAAAAATGAACTAAAAGTTCATCATCACTTGAAGAAGAGCTGGAAAAAAAGAGTAAGTGAATAATTTTGTAATGTGTGTGTGTCATTATTTGGCCATCCTAATAAGAAGTCAGTGATTTTTCTTCAAATGTGCGGTATCACAACATAAAAATTATTTCACTCACGTTTTATTTTAGAATGAACTGACTGGTTAACTATTTCCATGTTTCTGATAGTTTCTAACAAACCTATTGATATTCATCCCATATTTTTACAAAGTTGTATTCCATGCATCCTTCCAGTTTGTTCTTGATCACTTCTCTACTTTTCTTATACCTGCTGTAGTTATCTTTTACCACTGCTGGTTTATATTGCTCCTTATTTTTTCGTCGCCTCGTCCGGGGTATAACGCTTTTCATGCTCACGTAATACGTTTTTGCATAGTGTAAAGAGCTGTTTCGTCCAGACGAAAGATCGTCGCTCTCATCTGTCCGTTTCGCTTATTAAATTGGTTTGTTAGTTAGTTAGCTCTCTATTATATTCGCCCGTCTGGCAAAAGCGCTTTGGAATCGACCATAAGCTCATAACTCAGCTGACGGCTCCTATCGATATTATCATCTTATTACTGACCTCTAATTTTTTATTGCTGTTTTCGTTCTTGCTTCGGTGGTTTTATTGCTATCAACCTACGTCTCACTGAACATATAACAATTTCACGTATAGGCTTTTCGCCAATGGTCAACAATTTGACACATACTAAAATTGTTACTTATAATTGTTTGTCGAAGTAAACTTGACATGTATCAATGAAAATTCCACACATGTGATTTTTAACCAATCAGAACGTGTATTTCTGACAGATCACCATGGCAACGGATGAATTTTAGTGGAAATTTGTTCCTCATGGGTACCCAACAGCATATTATACTGGAAACTTTTTTGACGTTTTTAATGACAGAATATTTCTTTTGATTATTTTTTGACGTTTCTTGAAACCAATGAAATGCTTCCTTATTTGTCACAAGGGTAAGTTTCAACCAATTATGTCATTATTATAGTGATTATTCTCGGGAATAATCACTGTGGCTTTTATTTGCAAAGCAAGTGTCAGATAGTTTTCAAAATAATTACCTAATTGTGTCAACGCGATTATAAAATGTGTGAAAATTATCGGTTTAGTACCTTTTCTGATGCAGAAATAACAAAAAAGATTTTAGAAACTACTTCGAAAAATACTCTAATAAGTAATCAGTCTATATGGAGACAATTTAAGACCTTCACCAAAGAAAGAAATTATATTGACCTTTTTTATTGTAAAAATGTAACTCGCGAGTTCCATAAATTAGAAAATAATTTGACAGATTTTGTTCAAACTTGTTGTAATTTGGAAATGGCCTGGCCTGCCTGGCAACAAGTTTTCAAAAAATCTGTCAAATTATTTTCAATTTATTCTCACTCTCTTGTTATATTATTACTGATAATTTAATTTTTATTTGCTCACATGATGATTTTGATTCATTTCAACTACAAGCTTGAATGTTTTCTAAATTCCTTAGACCATTATGATTAATGTTTATATTGAAAACACAATTATTATGTACTATAGCAGATTGATGAAGACGAAAATTGATGTTGTTGGGAATGAACACATTTGGTGAGGAATTTTCTTACCAAATACCACACGAGGTCAAATTAAATTCGAAAATTTGACCTCTAGTGGTATTATTTGTAAAAATTTTGTTGCCTGGCAATTTAACGAGAAAAACTGCCCTAGAAAAAATTACGAGTCCGTAGGACGAGTAATTTTTTCTGGCAGTTTTTTGAGTTGAATTACCTAATGGCAACTAAACTCGAATTATAAATGTCAAGTTCACTTCGACTCTAACAAAGTTAGAGTGTAATTAGGTAAGACAATTTAATGAATATGTAAACCAATGAATTGAAAAATGAGATGTGGATTAGTTTGAGAAAAATTGACATAACGTCATCAGAACATTTTTTACAATGCTGAGTTAGGGCAAACATTTTTCGCTGTCATAATGACAAAATCACGAGCCTCATGTGATTTTTTATGAGTACATGAATTAAATTGTTTGTATGCAAATTGTCAGAACACAATAATGCCAGTGTCGCCCAGCGACTTTTGAAAAAGAACTACGGAACTGACTAATTTTGATTGATTTGTTTTGATCATCCTAAAACTTCCAAAGAAATTGGTGTTTCCAATGTATTTTGAGAAAAATTATTGAGCAAATCGTTCCCTATCTTACTTTTCTAAAGCTCCTCTGCAACAATTTACCAAAAGAAACTTAATTTTGGTTGGTGGAAAAATAGCTATCAACTTAATTATAATGTTAACAAAACTATCCAGTGCTTCCCTATGATCACTTTGCATGCAAAATGATAATTTTATTTTCAGACCAAGTGTCATACGAACCACATTACCAGTATCATGAGCCAGAGTACCACAGTCCGCCTACAAAGTACCATGTTTACAATTATTACACAAAGGATAAAGATTTGGCAGATTTATTCGAGATAGCACTGACAGCGTTAGCTTTCCTTGCTTTTAAGATGTTTATAGTTCATGTTATCATGTGTATAACTAGTGTGGTGAGTATAATCAGGTAATACTGGAGTATGGGACAACAATATGTTCAATTCGTATGTGAGTATGGATGTATATTGGGTTAATATTCACTGAGACCTAAAATATCTATTGTGCTTCATTATCTTCTACTTAGTTCCTGGGGAAAGTCTTAGAGGCCTGTGGATAATATGGTTTATTGAGTTTTCCTAGACATTTCTAAACCATTTTGGAACTGATAACGCAAGAGCTCAGTATTTTAACATGCTTAAGTCTCCGACATATTGACAACCCTTGGCAATCTATCAAATATCAAACTGGGCACAACTTTCCATGGCGGAATTACGCCTCAGAAGATATTTTGGGCTTTTCCAGGTTTTTGGGGTGTTTGGTTACTGGCCCTCCTTTTTCAGTTCCTTCTATCACTCTTCAGCCATCTGCTTTCCATTAAATGGTACTCTTTTTAAGTCTGCCAATGAGGCTGTGATCCCATCCCTTGTTGTTGCTTGATTCCGTACTGGTTTTTTATGGAAATTCATCCCTTTTTTCATTATGCCATTTTGTGGCATGCGCCAGGATGTCTGAACTCCAAACATATATTCTCGGGGTGGAAATTTCTTCAGTCGCTTCAAGCACTTTTTGGGTTAACAAAAATCATGGAACTTGCGTCATCGTCAGGCTTTCCATGTAATGCAACACACGTTATGGTCGTATAATAAAATTTTTGAAAAGAGGTTCATTTTTGTGAGGAAATTAGCATTTACAATGAAAGTACCATACAATTTTTGGAAGGGAAACATCCACTTGCAGAAATTCCTATCTACCATGGACGTGAGATGAAATTTGTATAAGAGAAAGGGTGAATGGAATGATATTTTCCCTTCTCCTTCTTGTGAAAATTGATGTTATGCACATAATTTGAAGCTCGTTATCTAAAACATACATCAGAAAGGGGAAGGGAAGATGATAATTCTATTCACCTTTCCCATCCATTAAAAATTTTATTTTAAAGGTAGAAGGGTCAGGAAAAAAATTTTCTTCCTATTCCTCTGTGGAAAATATTCCATAATTGATAATAATCATGACAGCCTTATATTGTCGAGATAAAGAAGAAAATTTGGAATTGTATTCACGTTAATCGTCTAGAATATTATATCAATACATAGATTGAGATATTCAAAATACCGGAACTGAAAATGGGTCATCCTCTAGCTTATTATATTCCTTACATTTGTCATACACAAGGTTATAAACATGTTAATACGTACTTGGAAAAGTGGTACTTCTTATGATGTATAATAAATAATCGAATGAAATATCGAGATGAAAAGTGATGATTGAAATGTTGAGGTAAATCTTTTTTCTTATTTTTTCTGCACATTCTAAATTACCTGCAAATTTTTCGACGGATAGTTTAGTACTATGACGCTGTTGGGCATGTTTTCCTTGATTCTGTAATGCATATACAGGCTAGTCTTCGAATTTTGGAGAGGTTGTCTCTCGTCGTGAATAGGCTAATTTCACTACTCCACGCAATCGTACCATGAGTTCCACTGTGGCAGTATACAACTCCAGCTCGTCCCTGCCAGGTTCCTGCACACAATTGGAGCTATTCTTGTCTCGTATATCTATAAGCTCCTGCTTGTGTTTGATCCATAGGAGTTCACTATCTAAACTCAAACTTGGATATTTGACCTCTTGTCTCAATAAAATCTCGCTTCCATAATGTTTATCAGTTTAGTTTTCGGTTCAATGAGAATGTGTCCCTTGTTCATTATCAAAAGTATGATTTGAACCAACTTTTTGTTGTGCATTCTGCAAACAAAGCTTGAGTTGATATATGTTATATATGGCATCCATGTTGAAAAAATGAATAATCCCATTCTATTGGATTCTAAGGGTGTGTTTCAAAATTGTTATTTGTTTGCAAATTATAGTGCCTATCAATACTACAGTATGGTACTGGTTTTGACAAAAAATTCGTCCGTACGAATGCAACTTCTGACATGGTTTATCAACCCTCATGAAACCACATTGAGTACCCGGGTACTATTTCAATTTTAAGTTGACATATTTTTTTTTCTGCTAGAGCTAATCATTTGTGCTTCCAGTGCATCTTTGGAGAAGTAGTTTAATACATAGAGATATTTTTTTGTATGTCGTAATGTTGATTGTTATTTTCATATTCCAATTTTTATATACCACATCTTTAGTCTACCATACAAGTACCAGGGTATTCACTATTATCCTGGAGGTGAATGAGTGGATTTTTATATATATTTTTATTTGAAAATCGTGTAACTTAACGCGAAATTCATTTGTAAAAATAAAACTCAGTAAAAATTGAGAACTTGCTATAAAAAAACAATACTTTTTTTTAAGTTATTGACAATTATTACAAACTGTAGGTGCTGGTTATACACAGAATTCTCGCATTTGCTGCAACTTTCACGTGTTTTTTTTCCCGCCTTTCCTTCTTACAAATTTGACAAAAGCCAGTAACTTTCAGGCGCCACTTTTTATCACAACAAGTGTTACTTGAACAAGTGTTACTGCCACGTTTTGTACTGGAACCAATTTTGCTCCAAGAACAGTTTCCATAGCTACTTTCACAAAATAAGAACGCGTTGTCAAAGGCTCCTAACTCCTCTTTATAACCGAAGGTGAACAAAGATCGCGCCCCAAATTGATCGTCGACGACGATCCGTTCTATGAACAACCTGAGGATTACGTTCTGTAAAAATTATGTGGGTTGCCAAAGCAGATATGTCCAGAATGTTATAAAAAAAGCTAAAGGCCAACGGTTTGTCTTTCTTTTGGTGGTGTATTTTGAAACCACTTGATCCATTTGATCTACACCTGCTTTAGTCGAATTATAGCGAAGAATCATTTCCGGCTTTTTTTCT
>CAJUYI010002933.1:12793-27007 GCA_910591695.1 Galerucella pusilla | reverse complement strand
TTCAAACCCGATTAACTTCTTTTCCTGGTGAAAAGGACCATCTCAGTTTTTCAATCCACGGGATACTACAGCTTAATAATAGACTAGACCATTCAAATCAACAAGAAAATTTAAAATCAAATATAGAAAGACAAATTAGAAATGAACAAGAGTGCAATATCTGATTTAGAACAAGGAAAACGAAAACAAAATTTGAAATCAAATTTAGAACAGCAACGAAATTTTAAATACAATTTGGAACAACAAGAAAATAAGAAATCTAATTCAAAAAGACGAATTATATCTGAACAAGAAAGTGCAATATCTGATTAGGAGCAACGAAAACAAAATTTGGAACAAATTTTAGAAGAACAAGAAAATTTGAAATCTCATTTAGAAAAACAAGAAAATATAGAATCTAATTCAGAAAGACAAATTCAAGCTGAAAGAGAAAGTTTTATATATAATTTGAAGCAACAAGAAAGCTTAAAATCCAACTATAACTGAACAAGAGAATGCAATATCTGATTTGGAACAACGAAAACAAAATTTTGAACACAATTTAGAACAGCAAAAAGAAAATTTGAAATCTAATTCTGAGCAACAAGAAAATAGAGAAACTAATTTAGAAAGACAAATTAAAACTGAAAGAGAAAGTTTAATATTTAATTTGAAGCAACAAAAAAACTTTAAATCAAATTTAGAAAGGCCAATTATAGCTGAGCAAGAAAGTGCAATATCTTGATTTAGAACAACGGAAACAAAATTTGGAATACAATTTAGAACAACAACAACAAATTTTAAATCCAATTCAGACCAGCAAGAAAATAAAAAATCTAATTTAGAAAGACGAATTAAAACTGAAAGTTTAATATCTAATTTGAAGCAACAAGAAAACTGAAATCCAATATAGAACAACAAGAAAATTTGAAAAGTTATTCACAACAACAAGAAAATAATGAATCTAATTTAGACTGCACAAGAAAGTGTTATATCTGATTTAGAACAACGAAAACGAAAACGAAAACAAAATGTGATATCAAATTTAGAACAGCAACAAAATTTTAAATACAATTTGGAACAACAAGAAAATAAGAAATCTAATTTGAAAAGACGAATTATATCTGAACAAGAAAGTGCAATATCTGATTAAATACAACGAATACAAAATTTGAAATCCAATATAGAACAACAACAAGAAAATTTGAAATCTAATTTAGAAAAACAATGAAATTAGGAATCTAATTTGGACAGACAAATTAAAACTGCACAAGAAAGTGTAATATCTGATTTAAAACAACAACAAAATTTTAAATATAATTTAGGACAACAAGAAAATAAAGAATCTAATTTAGAAAGACCAATTAAAACTGAAAGAGAAAGTTTGATATAGAATTTGAAAAAAAAAACAAAAACTTAAAATCCAATTTAAAAAGACAAATTATATCTGAACAAGAAAGTGCAATATCTGATTTAGAACAACAACAAGAAAATTTGATAACTAATTTAGAAAAATAATAAAACCTAAGAATCTTATTTGAGAAGACAAATTAAAATTGAATAAGAAAGTGTATTATTTAATTTGAAACAAAACAAAATAAAAACAAAAAAGTAAATTAGAGTTATCAAACTCACTCTGATTCAAAGTAACTCGAGTTATAGTTGACGTCAAAACTGTAGTGGCCAAACATAGGAAACAATTTCATCATTAGCACGAGCGGAACGAGTGCCTTATGAAACGGGTATATGAAAATGTTTTTGGCACTAGGTGCTTACTATACTTTTTCTACGATCGCAGGTAAAAAGCATAATTGTATTATATTATTTTAATTATATTCACAAAATGACACACAATGACTGACGTGTCATTGAAAAATCAAATGACACAGAGCGACAAAATTAGCACAGAATATTAAATATAAATTACAGAATATACACTTGATGTGACGTTCAAGAAACAAAAGTTAAACGAGATGTGACTTTTCGCACTTTAAACATTAGTTTTATTTGATAGGTAAGGACACACTAGTGTTTAAAGTGACGTTTTGCGAATGTCAAACCATTGTTTTAGATGCGTTTTTAGTGACGGAAATAGAAAAAGTCTTTTATTCATATTGGTAACGGTTAAATTTTCTGAAGATGGGTCCCGAGTCGTAGCCCAGAGAACTTTGGGAACCACTGGGTTAGATAAATGGTCAATTAGAGGATATAACGTAATCTGTTATAATTAATCTACAATTAAAAGCAATAGTAAAAAAACTACATTATCAATCAACGAAATGTTTATTTTAGTGCATCCAAGGACGTTCACTAGCAGTAGAACGATAGTAAAATTCATGAAAATAAATTGTATTAGTAGAGATATGAACTTATTTTACAACCACAATTGAATGCTTCACGATTCATTCTAAATAACAACATTGTTTTGCTAATTGGTTTGTTTTTTATGGGAATTTAACCAATACAACGATTTTTTTATATTTTTTATATTTCAATTATCAACGTTTCGGTAGCTGTCAAGCAGGTGAAATCAAAAATTATTATTCTATTTTAAAAGCAATTGGCACCCGTAAGTTAATATTAAGGTAGGGGACTCAGGAGCTGCTGGAGAAATAAAATCAATTATTGGGTAACAAATTAGCAGCCAATTATGCGTGTCCTCAAAAAAGGCCATTGCAACTTTTTTCCAAAAGTAATAATAACGATGATAGAGGGTGGGTAATTTATAATGAATAACCCTGTACCTACATCTAATAATGAAGAACGATGCAGAATTGAAAAAAACTTTGACCCAAGTTCTTTTTTTTTTCTGCTATCACATTCAAAATATATTAATCGATGTTAAGCATTATATCCGAAAATACGTTGATATAGTTTGCACATTTGTATATAAAGCATCACTTCACTCAAGGTAGGTCCACTAAGTATACACTTGGATACAGCAATCTTATTGCACACTGATTGTTCAATATAAGACTCTGCAACAGATGACGATTTTCATCTACCTAAGCGTTCACAACTTTTGCTAGATCAGCACCAGAGTTTGCCAACATGGTAGCTGAAGAACGACGGAAACAATGCCCCGTGTACATTTCTGAACTTGGTAGCTGCAGTAGACGCACTCGATATCATTACTTTGCGTTGTAACTTCATCAGAGGAAGACTGATATTGTATGTTGGATCTTTCGTTTTAAATTTCTTGAAATTTTAATAACATTGTATACTTTTTTCTGTCGTATTTTAGTCAGAATCATCTCATAACTTCTCTATTGTTAAAAGTCGTCACGGCAGGGTTCATTAATTTTTTTAAATTCCAATATTAAATCAGCTAGAAATAGTTTTAACGATATCCTATATGTTCATGCCTTTTAAAGTAAGCTCCAGTCGATTATTGACATATTTAACGCCATTTTTGTCATGGTGACTAACTAAAAACTAAACGAAGAATACATTACGTCTAATATTTACATTTCCGAAACCTTATTGAGACCCGTTGGAAGTCTACCAGTGGCGTGTAGTAGCAAAAGATATTTCAATTATAAAAAAAATATAGAAGTTTGAATTGTTTAAAAAAAAGACGTTTCTACTGTGAGATTTGACATTTTTGCGTAAAGCTGATCTCCGCAGAGAGATTCAAACTCGCGATCTCCTGTTTACTAGAAATACATAATTTGTGCAAATCTCAACTGTCTAAGAATTATGGTTCATGAGGAACAGCCTGGCGACAGACGGACAGCGAAGTCTTGGTGATAGGGTACGTTTTTCACCCTCTGGAGGTGAGTTCGAAATGGATTTTTGGTGCGGTGATAGTGTGGTGTTCGTGTAGTGCAGAGTTTAGTCATTTGCTGATGGTGTAAGGATAGAGTAATCAGTGTGTAACACCTAAAACATCACCATTTTGTACCGAGTAAACGGTGTCCCACGATTCATACTCCAAAGTATTACCGAACGTAATAATAGTGTGCACTATATTTTCTCTGACCAATTAACGAACGCAACAGTGTCAATAGTGCCAAACTTTTTACCATTCCGAACTCAGCTTGGGTATGGAACCATAAAAAAAACCATACCTTATAAACGTAGGAGAATACATCAGATTAACAAAAATCATTTGGTATTGATTTTATTAAGAATAAGTACCTACCAATAAGTTCTATAAAAAAAGTAATGATATAGAATTAAAAACATAAAGGTGAAATAAGAGTCAAGTTCAATATCATGATGTATGCCTTGGTTGTTGACTTCAACGACAAAAGATGTGAGATCCAAATGGGTGCAAAGTGCAATGGTCAGTCAGTCAACTTGAAAGATCATTTCTTCTTATTACTTGAAATAATATTTTGAAGCCTGAGGTCTGACTTGATTTTCACATACGAATAAAACTATAGCCTTCGCAAGTTCTAAGGCTGTAAGTTCTTGAAGTGTTATTACCTTGAAGGTATTATTGAGCAACGCAGCGCTGCTCATACAGAGCTCACTACATCGCTGCAAAAGAGATTACCAAAAGAAACACCACAGGTAATGAAATTCACATCCCTACGGATAGTAGACAAGCACTACTAGCCCTGAACGGACCTCGTATCACATCAGGTCTAGTACTGAAGTGTCACCTGTTCCTGATCGAAGCCTGTAGCAACAACAAAGTCACTCTAGGCTGGATCAAGAGCCACAGTAAATCGAAAGATAACCACATTGCCAGGAAAGCAGCCTCCCAAAAACTCTTGCGACTTGGCACTTTCATTGGTCTGTCGGCGTCGGCTGATTGACCTAATAAAGGAACACTCCCTTGAAAGTTTAAGGGTAAATGGGACGATGCAGAAGGTTGCAGGCTTGCCAAGAAACTGCTGCAGTATCCGGACAGGAAAGTAGCCAAAAAATACGTGACTATGAACAGACAGAACCTTCGGACAGTCACGGGTATTCTGACCGGTCACTGCCACCTACGAAAACACCTCTAAAGACTTCAAACAAGTAGGCTGGATGACGAGCTAGAAGGAAGTCTGAACCTCATAAGGATGCACAATGGACAAATTGTGGGGTCACCCAACCTTCAAAATCTTATAGACAGAACAAAACTTGAAAAAATACAATTCTTCCCAACGACTTTTTTTGTTTACAAATAAAAAGAAAGACAAAAACTACTTTAGACAAGGATAGAAAGCTACCAATTTCAGTAACCGCGCTTCAGATCTCGATATGTGATTTGACAGATCTAAGAGGGTACCAAAGTTAGCTTGACGTCATTGTTTTTCTTTTCGTAACAAAATTGATTGGTGTGTATTTGACATACCAAAGTGGGGTACCAAAGCGGGACGAAATTGCCTAATAATATTTGAGAACTCCCTTAACTTTTGTTGGACAGTTTAAAAAACTGTAATTTCTGTCCCCTAATCCCACTCGCTTAGCACGGTACTGATACGTGGACAAAATACACAATACGAATTGAATTATTTAATAATGTATTTTACGGATTACCATATAATACCACACTTATCCCAAAGTGGTATGATTAACATACACTTATTTTTTTTTCATTTTTTCCGAGTCGACTCATCTTGGTGGTGGTCTTGATTCAATTCGTATAACATGCTGTTAAACATGTATATGGAACCAGAGAACGTGATTTTTTCTTGTTCTTTGACACGCTGTGACGTTTTGTCATGTTGTCTGACCCACATTAAATGGAAAAAAAGATACTTGATGTTTCCATTCTGGTTAATATTCACTCTTGCATTTTTTAAACTCAAAATAACGGCATAAAACGTTCGTCTTGATATACAGTGTGACCCATTTTGTTTGGAAGCACCCCCGTAAAATCCGCATTTTTCAACCGATTTTGTTTAAATTTTTTTTGTTACATTCAGTATCCAAAACAGTATTTTGGCACAAATTTTTATAGCTTGATTACTATTTTCAAGGCCCTCTATGTTAATTTTTCTTTGTCAAAAAAGACAAAAGTAGGTACATTAGGTTTTTTTTTCTCCCATACCACTGGATTCAGAACCACCACAAATGTAAGCTACCAAAATTTTATAAAAAAATGTTCATTAACGACAAAGTTATTACAACAGGAATTTGGAAAAAGTGGTATTTTCATTAATTTTTTACGTAGAATGTAGACAAATTTTTAAAATGGCAACATATATATATAATGGCTTGATATCCCTTCTGGGGTTTCGCCGCTTCGCGCTTTCTAGATTCATTTTTTTGGGGGTGGATCAATCCCCGTTTTTCCTTTTAGAGTTTATCTGTCAATGCTCTCCATAGTTTCCTGTCCTCAACTTTGTCCTTCCATCCTCCAATTCCGGCTCTTGTCATATCTTCCTTCACCTGTTCCAGCCATTTTATTCCAGGTCTACCCCTACGTTTTCTTCCCCCAGGATCCCATTGTGTCATTTGCAGTGTTATTTCTTGTTCTTCTGCTCTATATATGTGTCCCAGACATTTCATTCTTTGTCTTTTTATTTTCCTTACTATGTCCTCTTCTTCCAGTTCTTGCTCAATTTCATAGTTCATTCTTTGTTTGCACTCGTTATCTCTCAATTTGATTGGTCCCAATATTGTTTTCATTATCTTTCTTCTTATTATTCTCAAGTCTTCTTCTTCCTTTTTAGTCAGTGTCATTGTTTCAGCAGCATACAACATGACGGGTCTTATTAGCACTTTATAAATATTGATTTTGGTTTGTCTTGAGAGTAATTTGCTTTTAAAAAGATTTTTATTGGCATGGTGAGCCCTATTTGCATTAATGATTTTTTCTTCTATTTCCTTTTTCCTGTTTCCAGTGTTTGTTACTGTGACACCTAAGTATTTGAATCTCTCCACTTTTTCAAATTCGAAATCTCCGATCTTTATTGCATTGGTTTGATTTCTCTTGTCTTTGAAATGATTACTATATCGTCCGCATAGGCAATTATCTGTCTTCCGATGGTCCTGAGATCAAGTGTTAGGTTAAATAATGTTGCAGATAGCGAATCACCTTGTCTTACACCCTTATTTCATCAGTTTCTCTTCCTTGTGTTTTTATCGTAGCTCTTGAGTTTCCATAGTCATCTTGATTAACCTTCTTAATTTATCATTAATGCCTAGTTCTTTCAACGCAGACAAAATTTTGCCTCTATGTATTAAATCGAAAGCTTGCCGAAAGTCTACAAATAACATTTCCAGTTCTATTTGATGTTCATATGCTTTTTCCATTATCTGCTTCATTGTATATATGGCATCTACCGCTGATCTTCCTTTCACGAATCCACACTGATATCGTCCTATAGTATTTCCTGTAGTGTCTCTAAGTCTTTTGTTTATTGTAGCTGATAGTATTTTATAAGCAGTATTCAGTAATGTAATACCTCTATAGTTTTGGCATTCATGCTGGTCACCTTTTTTGTGAATTGTAATTATCTGGCCTATTTCCCATTCTATAGGCATTTTTTCTTCTCTCCATATTTTTATTATAAGTTGGTAAACTATATCATGAAGCTTCTCACTTCCGTACCTCATCAGTTCCATATTTATGTTATCTTTTCCAGGAGCTTTTCCGTTTCGGCTGTTGTTAATAATCTCCATAATCTCTGCTCTTGTAGGTTCTTCCAATGTTTTTTCTTGTGATATTTCTTCAATGTCTACTTCAATATCTGAATCTCCTATCAGTAAAGTCCTAAAGTGATCCATCCATATTTGTTTGTATTCATTTTCTTCTTCAATAACTTTGTCATATTGGTTTTTTATACCTTTCGTTTTGCCCTTATAGGTTCGGCTTTGTTCATTTATATCTTCATAAAATTTCTTGGTATTACAATTCTTTCTTTCTTTTTCTATTTCTTTTATATTGTTATCCATCCATTCGCGCTTTGATTTTCTTATCATTTTGTTACATTCATTTCTGCTTTTTATGTATTCTTGCTTGTGCTTTATTTCGTTTGTTCTTATCCATTTTCGTCTTTTTTCCTTTTTTTTCTGAAAGGCAACATGGTGAACAAAAACTAGGACTCAAACATATTGGCCGTTCTGGAGTTATAGCTTCTGAAAGAAATGTAAAATTGTGCTTAATAATTTCATTTATTAACAAAATGAAATCAGCATGTAGGCTTTGATTTTGAAATTTTATTTATGTTAGTCAGTATTTAACTATTCAACTATTTAACTATTCAAAAAAAAGTTGAAATTGTACTTTTTTGTGGTTACAATGATAGAAGTGAACGAGAAGTAATAGAAATAGTTAATCGGAGACATACAGATCGCAGTATTCGCTGGTTTGTAGTTCACAAAATTTAAAAAAAGTATTTATTGAGACTGGAGCAGTGACAAACGTATTTGAAAAAAATTACAGGAAAGAAATTTTAATGACCGTATTGTTAAAAAAAAAAAATTACAATATTTTCGTGAACTGAAACGATACGTGCTTGATAATATGAACAGGCCTTTATTCAATATCCTTTGGGGACTATAACTCGGGAAGTAGTTGTTGCTTCTTGGTTGAACGGTCAATGTCTTCGAAAAATATTTTTCAAAATTTATAAAGCGATAAATTAATTATTATTCTGCGGTCTAATAAAATCGTGGTAAACATCAATTATTTTTTTCTAATACTTAATCGCTATTAACCTTTGTTCCGTTGGTTAGATTCACCACAGCATATTTCAAGTGATTTTATTATTTATAATTAAGCTTATTTTATAATTTTTATTAATATACCTATTCCATTTAAATTTTTATTCTACTCGGTATGGTAATTAAAAATAATTTTTTAAGGTTGTTAAATTGGCTATCACGACTATAAAAACTTGACGGTATAATGACTAGCAAATTCTTCGTTAGATATTATACTATACTTACCGTTAAAATTCCTTACAAGGTTAGACAATCGGACACATTAATTATGATAATTATTCATTATTTTAATATATTTTTTGTCGACCTTTTTAAAAAATGACAGTTTACGTACTAATTTCCGGAAGCTTTCTTATTGTAAATAAATTAGTTAATTCTTATTGTCTTATATTTGTTTCTTGTCGATAAATATCCGTCGGCTTATTACGAAAAGTGACCAAATCCAGTATTTTCTTTTTGCAGGAAACAAGATTTAAATTTTAAGATACAAGACAGATTGCATAAACATAAATTTTTTTTATCATTGATATATACTTGGACACTTTTCCCTGTATAGATATAGATCCAACAAGTAACTTGGTCAATTAAACACAAAATCACCAAATTTTGACTTGCACTTTTCGTAGTAAGCCGACGTTATGAATCACTGAAGATGTTTTACCATTATTCAAAACATCTTATACCTAACGAAAGAATGAAAGCCAGTAGGCTTGCCTCACACTGTATTTATTTAAAGTTTTATTAGAAACCAGTATTTTAATTTTAACGACAACAAATCATTTATCAAACATCACTTCCCTTACAAAAAGACCCTTTAATATTATGTTTTGACAGAGTCCTTTACTTCCTTAATTAATAAAAGTGTTCATTACATTTCCCACATTCAATGTTCACTTTAAAATTAAATGTTAGGAATTCAGTGCCTTAGTTTTTCTTTTCTTCTTTTCTTCTTTTTCCTTTATTGGGTTATTACATTTTTTCAAAAAATTGACACGTAACTGAAGCACTGCAAGCTAACTTATCTTATTCATAATATTAATAGTGAAAAAATAGATAACGGCAATTTAAAAAGAATTAGTGGAGCGAAACAGAACCTTATGAAACGAGTCACTGAAGAAGTTTTTGATACTAGGTGCTAACTATACTTTTTCTACGCCTGCAGGAAAAAAAACATAATTATAATAAATTATTATAATTATATTCTTAAAATGACAGACAATGACTGACGTGTCATTGAAAAATCAAATTACACAGAGCTACAAAATTATCGGAATATTGAACATAAATTACAGATGATACACTTGAAGTGACGGAAGTAGAAAAATACTTTTTGTGTGAGTTTGTAGCAAAAAGGACAAAAAAAGAAAGTAAAAGCATTTAATAGAAATGAAATACAGGGTGTTTCTGAATTCATGCGACAAAATTCAGGAGGTGATTGCTCGTATGAAATTAAGATGGATCTTTCCTATAACAAAATTTCCTCAGTCACCCATTATCGAGATATCACCCTCAAAAGGTGGTGACTAAAATTTAGTTTTTATTTTTTTTCTAAAATTTCATTAAAGCTAGAAACTTGAAAGTCTGTAATTTTCGTGCACTCACAAAGGACTAACCACAGGTATTTTTTCACTATTCCTGTTACATTATACGGGGGTGATTTTAGCAACCCTTACTTTATTTAATGCCAAAACTTTTTTTCCAGATGATGTTTTATGGAATTAAATTCAACTTAAAATCCTTGTTTTATTTAAAAACTTTTTTTATTCCTAAATTTTTTTCCCAAAACCAATAGCTACAGATAAAAAAAACACCAGAATTTATAATTCTTTCAATAAATGGAGTGGAAAACAGTAAATATTTAAAATGTAATATGATTCATAATAAATGCTGGAAATGCACAAAAATTACATAGTTTCTAGCTTCATTGAAATTTTAGAGGAAAAATAAAAACTCAATTTTATTCACCACCTTTTAAGGGTGATATCTCGGAAAGGAGGGGGCTGAAAAATTTTGTTATAGGAAGGACCCATCTTAATTTCATACGAGCAATTATCTCCTGAATTTTATTGCATGAATTTAGAAGCAGCCTGTATACAAAACCATGAAAAACTTCAGAAAACCAGAAAAAATAATAGAGTTAAAAAAAAATTAACACTAACAGATACAACAAACACTGTTTCCATACCATAAACGGACATCAATCAGATAGACCGGATTACGCCAGGAAGACACAATATTCAACTTCACAGTAGAAAGTATATCAAGATAAAGCAATAAGTATTCACACAAAAGGAACTAAATATAGTCACAAAAATCAATGTCTGGCCTACGGTGACGACTTGACAGCAAGGTCTAGGAAGGAACGCCTGCAAAAAAAGTGTCTCCAGTTAAATGAGAGCTGGTAATAAACAGCTGGTGAGAGGTTTGACTTTTCAGAGTATTTGAGACAACAAAGAGTACATTACAAACGAAATAATTTCTCCTAACTCATCATTTTTGTTATTGATATAGGTAGCAATACAAGATTAACAAAAGGAAAACGTAGCGCAAGTGCACTATTGAAGACATTTAAATCGAAATATGTATCAAGAAAAACAAAAAAATAATCTATCAAACGATCATAAGACCGACAGTCTTATATGGAACAGAGCTGTGGATCATGAATAAAAAAGAAGGGAAACTACTAGATTATATGGAGAGAAAAATGAGAAAAAGAAAAATAGAAGATACCTATCTTAATTAGGAGAACACGGGATATGCTCATGGAAGTATGTGAGTATGTAAGGTTGCAACTTATAAGAAACATATGGCAGAGACTTGCAAATAACACAACTACAAAGAGTAATAATTGGAAAAGGAACTGGATGCAAAAGAAAGAGAGGAAGACCAAAAAAGTAGTGGATAGAGGCAGTAGAAAAGGAGCTAAAGCTGTTGAACATAATCAGATGGGAGAAATAGCAAAAAATTAGAGGCAATGGAGGAAAATAACCAAACAAGCCTTCATGGCCTGTAGAAATGTCACATGAATATTTAAATTCTAAATTTTTTCAAGATTCTTCGGCTTAAGTTTTTATTCTTGTTAAATTTTGGAAGTCACTCTGTAAAGTAGGTAATAAAACGCTAGCCCTTTATGTAGTTCCAATAAACTTTTTAAATACTTTGGACGTGGAATGATATTGTTTATATTTCAAGATATGAATCCCGGGAACTATAAATCGGTTGTAAAACTTGACCGTGAGATTTTTATGTACGAGAAGGGTCAATATATTCAAACAAAAAAAAAACATAGTAGTAATATCGAACATTTATAACATAACTGAGAAGTATACTATAAATTAAAGAGGTTAATGAACATTGGAATCATTTTCAGATTTTTCAGTTTTATATTTATCAGATAAAATATTTAGAGAAAATACTTAGGTAACAGATGTACAAAACAACAACAACAACAAAACGGAAAGAAAAACAGTGGAAAAACTGTATCGGATTTTTGGAACCAAACAATCTAAAAGTTTTAAAAAAACCACAAGTATCTTTCAAGCGAAAATTCACGCCATAGGAAAGTGCGCCCAGTTCAATATCGATAAAGGATACAGAAGGCAACGGATGATCATAATGTCGGGTAGTCAAGCAGCCATTAAAGCACTGAGCTCTTGAGTAATCAGTTCCAAAATGGTGTGGTAATGCCTAGACAATTCAATGAACTAGGCGAAAACAATATAGTTACCTTACTGTGGATTCCAGGACACACTGGAATGGAAGGAAATAAAATAGCAGATGAACTAGCAAAGAGGGGGACCTTTTGCGGAATCAGCTCCAATGTAATATTGGAAGAAATAGGTAGAGCCGAGAAAAAGAGATCTGACCATTGGAAAGATCTAGTAAATCTTCTGCAAATATCCTAAAATTCCTCCGGGAAATAGAACTAAAGAAGCTACTAGCATCTGAGACTCTCTTCAGAAACTGAGTAGAAACAAGGGGGCACAATAGATCTTTTAGGTCTCAGTGAAAGTCACCCCAAAAAAATACATACAAACATATCGGATTTTTAGAAAAAAAAAATGGAAAGTAACTGCAAAACTAACCAAAATAATTATTTTACAAAGCCTTGATATTAAGATTGATATGAGGCTTCTTAGAGCATCTCCGCTTAGACCTTTGCAGATCTATTCTGTTGGCCATCATGTTATGCTAAACTCATAACTGGACGACTAGGGTAAGCTACAATAGACTGGAATAAACCAGAATATACTAGAATAGACCAGAATGCATTATAACAGACTAGAATGGTCTGGAATAGGTTAAAAAGGACAAAAATATACTAGAATAGACTGGAAAGAGCTATGATAAACTAGAATGAGCTAGGATAAACTAGAATTAGCTAGAATAAAGAAAGAAAGTAAAAGATATCTTAAACAGTAGAATAAAATAGGAGCCCACGGAAGTAAGTGAAAGTATAGTAAGCACATAGAGAAACTTGCAAATAACAGAGCGACAAAAGGAGTGATTGGAAGCAATAGAAAAAGAGGAAGACCAAAAAGAAGTGGATAGAGGTAGTAGAAAAGGAACTAGAGCTGGTGAACATAGGCAGATGAGAAGAAGTAGCAAAAAATGAAAGATAATGGAAGAAAATAGCCAACCAAGCCTTATGCCTTCATTGCCTGTAGAAATGTTATAAAAGCTTAAATAAAAAATAATTGTTTATAAGGTTCTTTGGCTCAAGTTTTTATTCTTTTTAAATTTTGGAAGTTACTCTGTGAAGTAATAAAACGCTAGCCCTTTATGTAGTTTCAATTTTTTTTTAATACTTTGGACGTGGAATAATATTGTTTATATTTTAATATATGAATCCCGGGAACTATAAATCGGTTGTAAAACGGCCGTGGGATTTTTATGTACGAGAAGGGTCAATATACTGGATAGAACTAGAATAAACTGGAATAAACTAGAATAAGCTATAATAAACTGGAATAAGCTAAAATAAACTATAATAAACTAGCTAGAATAAACTAGAATAAGCTAGAATAAACTAGAATAAGCTAGAATAAGCTAGAATAAGCTAGAATAAACTAGCTAGAATAATAATAATAAAAGCTAGAGTGAGATTGAGAGGGAGAAAGGTGGTAACAATTGTTAATGGAAGAACAGATTGGTTAAGAGCTGAAGATATGATCTAAAGTTTAAGTGAAATCATCGAATGTCAAAAATATTGGTGTAGGTTATCACGTCCAAAATGAGATTGCAATTGGGAAATTTTGACAAAAAATATACTAAAATATACTGGAAAGGACTAGAATGAACTAGAATAAACTGGAATAAATTAGAATAAACTAGAATAAACCAGAATAAACTAGAATTAACCAGAATACACTAGAATATAGACTTGACTAGACTAGAGTGGGATTGAGAGGGAGAAAAGAAGTAATGGAAGAACAGATTGGTTAAGAGAGCTGAAGATATGATCTAAAGTTTAAGTGAAATCATCGAAAGTCAAAAATATTGGTGTAGGTTATCACGTCCAAGATGAGATTGCAATTGGAAAATTTGGACAAAAATACACTAAAATAGACTGGAAAGGACTAGAATAAACTAGAATAAACTAGAATAAACTAGAATAAACTAGAA
>CAJUYI010002933.1:0-12393 GCA_910591695.1 Galerucella pusilla | reverse complement strand
AATAAACTAGAATAAACTAGAATAAACTAGAATAAACTAGAATAAACCAGAATAAACTGGAATAAACTAGAATAAACCAGAATAAACTAGAAATAGACTTAACTAGACTAGAGAATGAGATTGAGAGGGAGAGGTGATAACAATCGTTCATGGAAGAACGGATTGTTTCAGAGTGCTGAATATATAATCTAAAGTTTGAGTGAAATCATCTAATGTCAAAAATATTGCTGTTGTAGGTTATCACGTCCAAGATGAGATTGCAATTGGGAAATTTGGAATGTTATCATTACAAATATGACAACTAGAAAGCTCACGCCAAAAAAAAGTAACAATAAAATGTCTAATTCAGAAAAATGTATTGAAAATTCTGAATCCTGCATTGACATGTGTCATCCAGCTGTGGGGTTGTGCTAGAAAACGCAGCTTAAATATTATCCAGTGAAATAAAAACAAGTACTAAGTTGGTATTGTAGTAAAAGCGACTTCCATAGTGAGTTGAGAATGGAGACTGTTAATGAGATTAGCAATGGTAGACAACAATAGACTAGAATAGACCAGAATATACTAGAATAGAGCAGAATACACTATAACAGACTAGAATGGACTAAAATTGAGTAAAATGGACAAAAATATACTAAAATGGACTAGAATAGACTGGAAAGAACTATAATAAACTTGCTAGAATAAACACACAGTGTTGCATACACTATTTTTCTACTCCTATACTCTAATTTTATCTTCAGATATGCAGGAACTGTACATTCTTCAAACTGTAGAGAAATGTGAAATTTAATCAATTTTAAATATGTCCAATAGTCAAATTTGATATTGGATGTTAATTTGTATTTTCATGAATGGGAGTGGAAAAAAGCCATTAATGTTTTTGGTAAACATAAATTTTCGAGAACAATACAAACTGTTGAAAGATCTGCGATTAATGTCAATATAACACAGAATGATTGTAAAGTAGGCGTAAAAATCCTTTTTTGGTATCGAGTATCGAGCACCAATGTGTAGGTGACCTACTACTCACTTACTACATACAAAATGTTTTGCGGTAATTTCACTCATTGATACAAGTTCATTTCATGAATGAAATCGGAGATGTAGGAAACTAACTGTGCGGAATGGAATTGCTGAATAATATTAAATGAAATTGTCAATGCAGATTTCCGAGAATCTAAGATGGTATTCAGGTTTTTAGGTTTCAATTCTTTTTTTTTTGGTCTGAGCAAAAAGAATAAGAAATACTAAATGTAAAAGATATTTTTATAGAAAACTGCTTAAAAAAGGTTACAATCAATATATTCCGGAAAAAAATTTTGATGAGTATTCCTAAATATTAGAAGAGGAAAGATAATATAATTTGGATTCGATTCACTACTATTGTTGAGTGAAAAATAATCTACTTATCATTCAACGCTACTATTCGATTCTACTACAGACAATGAATTTAATAACTCCTCGGGCTACTACGCCTTTTAAATTCAGTATAGGTAGTCTGTTTACTAAAGTTCTAGAGTGGTTAAGGGTAAACTTACACCAATAAAACATGGTGGACAACTGAAGGTTGAATTGTAAGATGCGAGGTTTATAAAAATCCTCAACACCATGGTGTATATTCAATTTTTTACACTACTAGCCAAATTTCAGACAAAAATTAAAAATAATTCACAAACGCACCACGAGAAGCCTTCACCCTGTAGTCTGACTGACAAGTACACTGTCAGTTTTCGATATATTATGAACGTACTCGTTATGTCATCAGTCATAGGTTGAGCGCGAGTTTTAAGCTAATGGCATTTTCATTCAAATAATTTTATCTTGATAGGTAGTTTCAAGCAGCAAATACGTTAGACAATCTCCTGGCTATACAAAATTATGTTGCACAAGTTTTTGTTTAACTACTATCCCTGAATTCTCAAAATATTCGAATTTGTCCATTATTGACCTAAGATAATAATAGAAAAACTTATTAACCACTAATAGAAAAACTCAACTTCTCAGTTGGCTAAAAGAAGCAATAATTGTCAACTTCACAGCAAGTAGTGGAAAAAAGTATTTTTATGGAAAACTGGTTAAAAAAAGTCAATTCAGGAGAAAATTTTACACATATTAGTAAATTTTGAGTGAATATTCCTAAGCATTACGAGAGGAAATATGATAATTTGATATCGATAAATCTTTAATTTTCCTCCCTTTTATAAAACAGGGTGGAGAGCTTTAAGGTTGTATTGTAAACTTACAATTTTTTTGAAAATTTCGTATTTCAATGATATCTACCTAAACACCCCAAGAGTTGGGAGGCTACGTTCATTCAAAGTAAATCCGACCCCAACTAAAACCCAATCATTTTCAGACTTAATAAATAATCACAAATATCCGCGTACGTTGGAAAAAGTACTATCATGATATCGCAAAAACAAACAGCAATCAGTAGAAGTGACTTCTTAAATTTAGATTATAGCAGAAGACATCAGGCAATACACAAAATAGGAATTTCCAACACACCTTTTTGTATTTGGGATAATAAAAGTCAATAGCTGATCTTAACCATTCATACCTCTCCCTGTATATTATTAAAATATGGGATCAGACACTTTTAAATGGTCATTTGACATTCCCATTATGGATCTGCATACGAGGTAGGAGTATGTACAGTCCCTCATGTCTCACTCTGTATACGCCAGGTGCACTTGTGCGTGGAGTAAACAAAATTTGGAAAATGAAAATTTTGGCAAGTGGGCTATAAAAATAAATTCTAAAGAAATATGGGACGTTAGTCTGTCTTTCGATTTATAATTAATTTCCTCGTTAATTTCCACTTTCGTTTATTGGAAAATATACAAAATGAGGTAAAGAAAAAGTTGTTTTTTCGGAATATTGACATTCGTCTGAAAAAAAAACGGAAATAAGAAAATTAAGGTGAAAAAATATTGACCGAGGAGATATAAAAATGAATGCCACATGATAAATTATAGTTCTTTTTACGATATAAGAAACTGACCTGACCTGAGTAAAGCCAAAGTATCAGCCGTCACAGGGTCGTATTTATTTTATTGGCGAATAATAAATTATCACTAGTAATAATTATTTCCGGAAATTTTTTCGAGCTAATGAATATTTTGAAAATTATTCCGGGATAATTATATATTATATAATATTCATGAGCGAGAAAAAATTTCAGATTCAATTTGACCTCGTGTGGTATTCAGTAAGAAAATTCCTCACCAAATATGTTTATTTCCAACATCAATTTTCGTCTTCATCAACCTGCCATAGTATAAAATAATTGCGTTTTTAATAAAAACATTAATCATAATGGTCCAGAGAATTTAGAAAACATCTAAGCTTGTAGTTGAAATGAATAAAAGTTATCATGTGAACAAATAAAAATTAGATTGTTAAAAAAATATTCTGTCATTATAAACGTCAACAAAATTTCCAGTATAATTCTGATTGGCTAAAAATCACATGTGTGGAATTTTCACCTGAAAACTCTTCAAGACTTTTGGGTTATTCTTATTATAAATACTTTATTTTTCCTCAGGTATAGTGCGGCTCTGCACGGTAGATCCGAGAAGGTTTATGGTTTTATTACATTTCAAACCTGAGTCAAGTAAAGTCAGTTTCATAGATCGTGAAAAGAAAAAAGAACTATACCCCACAGCTAATTATTTTTTTTTAAGTAAATGTTGAAATATCTTTGTCAAACTGCTGTTCTGTTATTTAAAATATTTCTTCTTTCTAAAAGGATTTGGTGTAAGAAATAAATTGTCGAATGTTCATGTACCAGGATATACCTCAGCCTGTATGGGTACGTACATCTTTCAAATAGTCTCACCTGCCTGATATATTCAATTGAAACTTATGATTAAGGCTATATCTGGCCACGATATAACACGTTGTCTGTTCAAGGCTACTAGGGCTTGTCTACTATCAGTGCAGATTGTAATGTTTTTGCCAGAAATTCCTTTTCTGGTTAGTTCTATTGTGGCAATTGAGATACCAGCCAATAAAAGCCCACCAGGTGATACGCGGGTGGATCCAAAATACGCTCTCAAAAAGAGCAAATCAAATTAAGGTCGAAGATGTTACTCTAGCAGGACTGGTTGTACATGATTGTCTACAGGGTACTAGAACGTATAGCGAGACCGCTCTTGGCTTACCACTTTCGGATTAGAAGCTTGTAGCTTATAGTGGTTTAAACATAGTATATTTAGAAGCAATTAATCACGGCGATTTTTGGGTAATATAGGGCAAGGTTTTGTGGACTTTTTCACCCCGTTCAACTTAGTATTTGCATTTTATCTGAACACCTTATCGCTATAGCAGACATTTTATATTGTTCATTTATATTGAATCCCTTCTTTCTAATACTTTCAATGTTAATCTTCTGGTGACCGAAATTCACAATAAATTCTGTCTTCCTCTTTTGTTAGACTCTTATCAAAATATACTAGCATTGAACTTGTCAGTTTACAATGTATCATCCTATAGTGTATGATAATTAAATTTTAACTAAAAAAAACCACTTCTCGGGATCAATAATAATTATATTTGAATATTTATTGATGGAAGCTAATTTTACGCAACATTTGTTTTAGTTTGTTAAACTTCAATCGTAAATTTGTGAATCGTAACTGGTACTAGGTTAAATTTAGAGATTTATTACCCTAACGGTGTTGTTAAAGCAGTGGTGTATCAGGAAACCTAGGATCCAAGATAAAATACAACTATGGAAGGAAAGCTGGGATTGTTTACTGGGTTACTGTTAGTCCAATCTCAGACATAATCGAAGGGTCAAAGAAAAATGACTCCAATAGTGTGCATGAAGAATTAGGATTGTATCACAAGAATCCTGAGAAGTACACAATAATATTGAGACCAACGATCACTTTATATTTGTATTGTAATAGCAACAAAAGTAATGGGTCTTTTCAGTAATTATCAAATCTCCAAACAAATATTTCATTTGAAAGCTTACTGATAATGTTTCACTTTGTGCAGCTTTGTTTTGAATATACATGTCACAAAGCTGCATAAAAAGTTGAATAAATATTAGGGTGATTTGAACACGCGTTTGACCTTGGGGCAAGTGACGTCATAAGGTCTGGAGTTATGTTGGCAGTATTTGTCAGAATGGTTGGCCAATAATTGTTGCTACGGTCGAGGGCAAAATATCCAACGAAGAAGCAAATGTTCCTCGTTTTGGTCAACTTCTTTTGAGCTTTTGCTTTTTTGAACCATGGTTTTCGCCTATTTTCTTCTCGAGGAACGTAAATGAATATTTTGCTTGGGCAATTTATATTGTTATCTTAACAAAAACAAATAATCCAAAATGAAAGAGAATATTAATATCAATTTCGAGGTTACATGAGATGTCAAAATCAAATACCAGGGAAGCAAACTTTACAAATCCTATGGAAATAACGGTCTGACGTTTTCAAGGTCGTAGACTCTTTGAAGTCACGAAGGATGGAGGAGTGACGTCACTTTCAAACCGCGCGCTGCTTTCCGTACTTTTGATAATTTTTTTAGGATAGAAATCAAGCCCCAAAAACAAAAAATAAGGGGATATTTTTTCATAAAATACTTTAATTTAAACCAATGGAAAAAAAAATACTGAAAAGGCCCATTGTCTCATGGTACCTGCTCTTCTCCCGCATAAAGGACCTATTTTCCACAAAGTTTCAACGTTATAACTCAAAAAATAACGGAGAAATGAAATTTTGAAAAATTTTCCAGTTTTTCTCTCCATACCTTTATTGTTATAAACAATAAACTTAAAAAACATACGTTCTTTTCATTTTAAATGTTTATAAAAATTTCGTGAGCAGCATTTGCGAGTCGCACATATCTGGTTCATACTAGGCAATGCTAGATGGCACTATATAGCACAGTCCGTTTTCAGCTAGGACTTTTGTCATCAAAATTTACCCATTGCTTTTGACCTAACAGACTAATTCGAGAATGTATTATCAAAAAACCACCTTCTCGTTTATAAAAAAAAACTTGGGTCATGCCTAGAGATTGTATGATAGATTTTCAAAGACATCCGATACCGAATTAAGTAACTACAGGAATCAAACACTCTCAAATTTTGAGATAACTTCAAGCATCTTTTCAACGAAAATTCAGGCTATAGTTGTGCCCAGCTCAATATTGCTGGAAGATTATAGAAGGTAAAAGATTATCATTATCTTGGATAATCAAGCAGCTACTAAAGCACTGAGTTCGTGTGAAATCAGTTCTAAAATGGTATCTGTATCTGTAAAGTGGGGAGCATTTAGGCCACATGTGACCCATTGTACATCCTCTCGAGGAGTTGTCCTCCTGGGTCATCGTCTATCCTGTCCCAGGAAGGTGGACAGGTAACTAGGAGATATCTCCCTTATATTGGCAGGTGTAGGCCAAGACTCACCGAGCACACACTCTCTTATTGACGATAACTCCGGACACTCGCATAAGACATGCCTGACAGTTTCCACACGTCCTGCATAGATGTGTGTTCACTAGCCCCATAGTATGAAGGTGTTTCCTTGGTTGACAGTGGTCAGTCAGAAATCCTACTGTTAAACGTAGGTTGTTCCTGGTCATCGCCAAATATTTCTTCGACGCCAGCTTCCCATCAGGGTCGCCCTGGCAAGACTGCATCCTTTGGTTCCATCCCATCTCTAAAATGGTATAGGGATGCCTAGAAAAACTGTATAGAGGCGCAAACTAGGCAAGAGCGGCACCGTCACCGTCACTGTGGGCTCCAAGACACACTGGAACAGAACTAGTAAAGAGAGGTGCTGAAACAACCTTATCGGAAAACCAATAATAGGCGGAAAATTCTTAACGCCACGATTTTTGAAATCTTCCACATTCCGTCACTTGAGTACTTTGACGTTTCACGTAAATTTTAAAAAACAGTTGTGTCTCACAGATGCAGGAAACGCCTTAGCAACCCTTAACTATCATCTTACCTCTGGGATTTTCCTCAGGAACTAGAAGAAAAAGGGTTCAATAAATCTTTTAGGTCTCAGTGCATCTTTCAACAAGATGGTTGAAAAAACAATGAAGTAACGAAGGAACCAAATTTGGGACTTGATCAAAGTGGTAGGTTGAGAAAAAGTCTGTGTGGTCGATCTTCCACTGCTTTCAACTCCAATATTAGCATGAAACGTAAAAGGAAGAAAAGGTAAAAGGTTAAGGAGACAGTGGCTCAATTTAAAAAGCTGGGAATCACCAATGGAAAGACACTGCTTACTATGATTTTATCTTTGATTCGAAGATTCAATGAAACATACCATGATTTTTTCGGTTGAGGGCAAAATAATTCAGGTCTTATTCAATAATGAACATTTTATTATGAAACAATTGACATTTGAATATTTTTAAAGGGTTGGATTTTGTGTTAATTTCTTAGAATTAGAGCATGGTGATTTTCGCATAAGAAGTAGAACGTATCAAAGCACTGACATTTGCAATTTGACCTTTACAAGGAAATGAAAAAGCCTGTCCTATATTGGTTTTTAAAAGTATCCCCTTCATCTAATTGTGAGAAATACAGTTGATAACAGAAAATCATTCTAAAAGAAATATAGGTACAATTTTTTAGTGGAAATAGAAGCTTTTTGGTGATATTTTGAATGTTGATTAGCACTAGTTTCGTATTTTACCTGCCCATCTGTTTTTTACTTGCAAATGTTTTGTTTTTTAGATGACAGTACACGGATATAAAGTGAAATTATACACGTTGACACGACGAGAACAAAAGAATTAACAATTTCTATCCGGAGACTGACAAAAAAACGAGCTTTAGATACTACAAAATCCATCAGGTTGTCTATTCACTAACAGTGAGGGTAGAAGAGTAAACTCGCATGTGCACTAATAGTATATTATACACCAAGATGGTGAACACTACTATTATTGAGCGGAATAAGGTGCGAGGCTTATAAATGTCTTCCCCACCATGGTGTATACACAATTTTTCCACTACTAGCCAAATTTAGCACAAGAATTAAAAATAAATCACAAACTCTCCTCGTGAAGCGTTTAACCCGTCGTCTGACCACAGAATACACCATCCCAAGAAGAAGCGAAGCTTGTGCTATTTCACAATTCATTTTCTGAGTGCGCATGTCTGACAGTTGCCATTTTAAGCCCGTTATCTGTCAATGACATGTGATTTTATTGTTCACCAAAGATATTCTTTGTTGTAAGCTTTTTGATTATTTACATGTTTTTTTTGTGTTTTGAACGATAAAATTTGTTTACAAAATTACATTTATTAGTTATTGCGCCAAAAATTGTGCGATTCGTTGCTGTCATTCAAGTGATGGATGAATAATTGAAAAACACAACAAAACTTCGATATCTGTGGAGAAAATCATTTGGTTAAGCAATAGCTAATTATTTTTGAAATCTAATGGATGGTACTCCAAGAACAGAAGCTAAAACTTATATTTATATATTTTTCACAATATTTGTTGAGCTGTTAAATTAACTTTAACAATTCATAAATTGAGTTTAACAATTAAAACTTTGTCGAAACAAGTCATAAAAATAAACAATTATTATTTGAGATTCTTTGGTTTCACTTTTTTGCGTGTAGTTAACATTTAATTTACATTTTTTTAACTATTTTCACAGTGTAACTTGATCCGTTATCTGTCAACGTCAGTTTGAAGGTCACGAAATTTTGTCCCCACAAAATCAAAGGATTCATGCTGGCTTTCGCTTCTTGGCTGGTATTCTGGTATATTATGTGGTCTGACTGACAAGTACACTGTAGTTTTCGATATATTATGAACGCACTCGTTATGTCATCAGTCATTTTTGGTTGAGCTCGAATTTCAAACTCATGGCATTTTTATTCAAATAATTTCATCTTGATAGGTAATTTCAAGCAGCAAATATGTTGAAGACAATCTCCTGGGTATAGAAAATTATGTTGTACAAGTTTTAGTTGAATTACTATCCCTGAATTATCAAAATAGATGAATTTGTCCATTATCGATCTAGGTTAATAATAGAAAAAAATATTAACCACTAATAAAAAAATTCAACTTCTCAGTTGTCTAGAAGAAGCAATAATTGTCAACTTCACAGCTAGTAGTGGAAAAAAGAATGTATTTCCCTAGGAGCTCCTACTTCCCAGTGAATAGACACCCAGGAAGGAATCCGGGTCAGCCAAATAAACTGAATCCATTCCAGATACGGCGAAAAAATGTCACTGCTAGATAGCTACATACTGGAGCTGGATGTAGATGAAAAATAAGAGATCGGGAAAATCCAGCATATACAATATAAGTTATGAAAAGCAAAAAAGAGCAAATGGGCCAAGGCCAAGGCAACTGCCAGGACGACATGAAGATTAAACACAAAGCGCGAAGGACCCCACCGGACATAGGATGGCGCAACTGATCGAGTACCTCACAAAACAAAATTTAGACTGCCAGTGACCCGCCCCAAAGAAATCCGGATGAAAATTATTTATCCCGGGCAAATCCTAATCCGATTGGGCTATCTCGTTTATTTCCCGATCGTTTTATAGGCGTTTGTAGCACTTTTCACTAAATTCCGGTATCCGTCGGATAGGTAACTTGAAGCAGGACTAGCTCGTCCCTCCGATGACGGCAGACAGGTATACCAAACCAAGGCCTGGATTTTAAACCAAAATAGATACGACAAGTTAAAGAAAATTTGGACGCCAATTTATTTGAATACGTGAAAAGAGCGGCATTAGAAACTTATTATGCCGGATTTTAGGAAAAATTATTACTATGTCGCTCCAAGGAATAAATTGTTTACCATTTTCCAAACGAAAATTAGGGGCGGCAAAAGAAACAAAAACAGACAAACTGTTTTTAATTTCATAAAGTCTTTGAAAAAAGGCATAGAGCCGAAACGTCTGCAAATTTGAGAGGGATTAAGTATACTTTGGCAAGTTTATCTCAAACCGTGAAAGAAATGCAGTCGAAAACATTCGACATTACCACATTTAACTATGAAAAAACTGAAGTGCTTACTATGTAGTGATAATAATTAGAAAAGGGTCTTTTTACTATCAACAATATTAAAAATATGATTAAACGTTAATTTCATAATGTACTTGTTTCCTTGGATTTATTCTATTAACATTATTTTTTCAATTTATGAATATTTAAAGATGAACACTTTTCCAAATTTGTTATGGGCTTTTTGAAGCTCTGGCAGCGTTGTACGAAAACCACAATGACCACACCCTCCGAATTACATAATTGGTGATTTGTATCGACCAGCTGACTTCTTATTGGCAAGCGCGTGAGTGGGATCTTCCCTCTCACTTCGTCAGTTGACTGATATTGATTTATCCAGTGGCGTTGGTATTGAAAGTTACCTTTGTATTTTCAGTTTTACTTGGTATTATAGGTACCGTACGCCATTTGTACGTTTGACAGATAGGCGCCATGTTTTTCCTCGCCTCTTACTGATCCCATATAGCTTCAGATAAACTTGCCAAACTATAAATGTTACCGTTAAAGTCTTAAGATGACGAATATCGATGAAATACGAGTTTCTCATTTCCACTTTCTTCTCTATATCGAAATAACTTTCCTTCGGAGACTCCCACCATAGTAGAAACAATAAAAAATTATTTTCCATCCCATAAATGCGAATTTCTAATAACGATACGCCACTGTGCACAAAATTAAAACAAATTTCACAAAAATATAACGCCATGACTCACATTTTATGGGTTTTTGTTTCGATTCTATTTTTTCATTATCGGTCAGACACGTCTTTGTAGCAATAACAAACTGTGATAGTACATACCAGGTTAAAGAAAATATTTATCTCTTCAATTGCCGATATACATATACATATTTCATAACAGTTTCAGCGATAAATTTTCGTTTGATATTGACCTTGCGTATTTTTTTTAAATAGATCAGAAGTAGACTTGGTACTATGCACGTGGTGTTAATAGAAATAGTAATTTTTTATTTTATATCCAGATAAACGTGAAATGTTTATTGTAGACCGCACGTTTTAAATTTCCCGAGTGAAAAGTTGATTGGAAATCACTTTCTTTATTACTTAGTACAAGGTTTAAGCTTGAAATATCCACAGCAGTCAATGTCTTTATCATTTCGGTGTAGTTATGTAAAACAGTGTGCTCTTAAAGGATGGAATAAACTCATTTTTTCCGAAACCAAAAACGTAGATTGATATAGGGACAGAAATGAAAACATAAATAAATGAACCCTTTTTAAAAATATCATTATACGCCTATAGATGGTCCAAAATCAATTGCAGAAGCATTAAACAGGTGTCAGTAGCCTTTACCGACATTTTTTTCATTGGTATATATGCAAATGTGAATGGAAATTGGTACAAATTAACCCCCTTAATTGTAAGTAAAAAAATTTTTACAAATAAATTGATCCCCTATAGAAATTTTGTCGTAAGACTGTGAGAAAGGGAAATTTTGACAAATTTATTGATCCCTTATAAACATTTAATTGTAAGCAAATGGTAGATTTAAATTTTTGCAGAATGTTCCCACTTCTGTAGAAATGTTTAAAAATAAATTTATCCCTTATTAAAATTCTGTAGTAAGCCTATGAGAAAATGAAATTTTACACATTCATTGATCCCTGATAAAAATTTAATTATAAGCCATTGGTAGATTTAAATTTTTGCAAAATATTCCCACTTCTGTAGAAATTTGTAAAAATAAATTGATCCCTTATTAAAATGCTGTAGTAAGCCTATGAGAAAAGGGAATTTTACACATTAATTGATCCCTTATAAAAATTTAATTATAGGCCAATGGTAGATTTAAATATTTGCAATTAGGGCATCTTTTATAGAAATTTTCGCAAATAGATTAATCCCTTATCAAAATTCTGTCGTAAGCCCATGACCGAAGAAAATTTTGACAAATTTATTGATCCCTTATAAAAATTCAATTGTAAGCTCATGGTAGATTTGAAATTTTTGAAAATGTTCCCACTTTTGTAGAAAATTTTACAAATAAATTGATCCCTTATTAAAATTGAGTCATAAAATTCCTATGGGAAAGGAAATTTTGACAAATTAATTGATCCCTTCTAAAAATTTCATTGTAAGCCCATGGCAGACTTTAATGTTGGCAAGTGTTCCCCCTTTTATACTTTTATAGAAATTTTTACAAATAAATTAATCACTTATAAAAATTGTGTCTGTCGTAAGAAAATGAAATTTTTACAAATTAATTGATCCCTTTTAAAAATTTAATTGTAAGCCCATGATAGATTTAAAATAATGGCAAATGTTCCCCCTTTTATAGAAACTTTTACAAATAATTTGATTGTGTCTCTCGTAAGCCTATATCGGGTTTGAAACCTCCCGAAATCTTCAAAAGCAAACTAAACT